>VYZQ01054253.1:1385-19057 GCA_013400655.1 Mystacornis crossleyi | reverse complement strand
TAGCAGCTAAGCAATAATGTCATTCAATAAACTACTGTTTTCTGTTCAGGGGCGTTTGCTGCTTTCAGCAGCACCAGGTAAGCCGAAAGCCCCGTATCCTCACATCTTGCTCGCACTGGCTGCAGGTCACACTAATTGTGAACCCTCAACATCCAACACAGTAGAGGCAGCACGTACTTCATGTGAAACCCTAACTGCATATGTGTTAATTAATTTGGATCTAAAATTAACCCATATTTCTCTGGTATTTTGTATCATTTTCTGTACAGCACGGAATCTATTATATTGAAAGTGCACAAGTATAATCGCATTTAACATGACCCCTATGGAAAACTAAAATCAAGGGATTTTGGACTATAAATGTCATGAGATATTTCACTTGTCAGACAACTCTGCAACACCATTTTAAGGATTCTTTCTGGAGTTTTTTGGATTTTATCATTATTGTTAGCTGCTATATTAATAGTAATTACATCATTAAATGATTTCCCATGGATAACAATTTGTAATTCCATCTGTTTATTCTCTTCTGAGGAACACAGTAGATTAGAAGGCTGTCAAAATGATAAACTGACACAGAATGCAAATTTTCTTTTCTTTAATATAGCATGCAAGATTTGGAAATGCTTCTTAAAACAGAAGCACCAAACTAGCTACAGGCACGGAACACATGCTTCAGGCAGCCAATGTACAAAAAATGCTAATGCATTCAGAAGATATGACTCAACAGCAACAACAAAAAAATCTATCTAAACTTCATTAAGAAGAGAATCTGTCAATAATTCAACTAAAAGATAAGGACATGTATCGATATTGAAATATACCAGCTATAAAGAACATAAAACCATTTCCTTTATGCAAAAGCTAACAGGTTATTATATGAAAGGTTAACTCATTAGTCCCTATTTTTAATTTTCCAGAACAAATCCCTAGGCATTTCAGATACTTTTAACCTAAAAGCCTATTTTCTGCTCATACTTACTTTGATGGAATGTGATTGATATCAGTGGAATTACCCCACTATGAATTATAAGAGAATTTGGTCCTATTATCTTAATTCTGTTGGTAAATTGTTAGTTGTTCTACGTAGTGTACTACTATTCAAAGTTAAGTCCTCAGGATTGAAATTATTCTATTAGTTGGCTGTGAGGACATTAATTAGTAACCATAAAGCAATTTGAAATTGCATAGACCAGATCAACGCCAGATGCTGGTAGGAAAGTTTTGCCTATATACATGATTTCAAAGGCAGCATCACCACTTTTTATTTCTAAGAAAATACAACCACATTTCTTTTTACCAGTTGAGGTACAAAAACTACTTTTACTAAATCAAAGCAATTTAATATTAAAAAGAACAAGCTGAAATTAAGTTAGACCATCCAGATATTAACAAAAATGATTTCTGCAGATCCATTATTTTAACAACATTGAAACCATTCATCCCTTTAGTAACATGACATAACCCACACTCTGAAAAACGCCATATTAATAAAAACAATTGAGGATAATACAGCAATGTGATTACTCTTATTTTGAGGCATTCTAGAAGGACTGGACGAATTGCTACTGAAAGCTAAAAGCCACCTATGACTGGCCAGTAGCAGCAGTGGCTAGTGACAGCAGATATCCAGATTTACGAAGATCATTCCTATATTCACAGTTTATTTTAACACATATCAATGTACAGCAGTGCCCTACGGACACACGATATGAGATGACCAGGATGGGTTCTCTCTCCAGGGTCTCACTCTCCTGGGAGAGGGTATGGATTGTGTGCTGTCACCTCATCACATCATCTGACCGGGGACTACAAACTATCACTGCCATTGCTTCTATTTTTACAATGATTATTTACCCTTTGTCCATTTTTAATTTTACCATTATTTTCCAGAAAAATAAATGCAGCTGTCATGAAAGGACAGGCTGATTTTTATGAGATTTAAATATGTTACGTACTGGTTTTCACATAAAATGAAATTTCAGAGGAGCATGACCACCATCATCAGCTTCTCAGAGGGCCTGACAACTATTTACATTTAAATTTAGCCTACTAAGTTGAATATTTCTAGTAATGAAAAGTCTTCATTTTCAGATCTTTTCAGTTGTCTCCTGCAAGTACACATCTGCTAGATTTTTGCTATACAAATAAATTCTGTATAGCAGACAAGAATTTCCTCATTTTATTTCTATGGGCCACTTAACAAGCCAGTGANTTACTTTTTAAATAAATGTTTCTATGTATGCTTTATAGAAGAAGATAAAGAATAGTCTAAGCAATAATGTCATTCAATAAACTACTGTTTTCTNAATAGTAATTACATCATTAAATGATTTCCCATGGATAACAATTTGTAATTCCATCTGTTTATTCTCTTCTGAGGAACACAGTAGATTAGAAGGCTGTCAAAATGATAAACTGACACAGAATGCAAATTTTCTTTTCTTTAATATAGCATGCAAGATTTGGAAATGCTTCTTAAAACAGAAGCACCAAACTAGCTACAGGCACGGAACACATGCTTCAGGCAGCCAATGTACAAAAAATGCTAATGCATTCAGAAGATATGACTCAACAGCAACAACAAAAAAATCTATCTAAACTTCATTAAGAAGAGAATCTGTCAATAATTCAACTAAAAGATAAGGACATGTATCGATATTGAAATATACCAGCTATAAAGAACATAAAACCATTTCCTTTATGCAAAAGCTAACAGGTTATTATATGAAAGGTTAACTCATTAGTCCCTATTTTTAATTTTCCAGAACAAATCCCTAGGCATTTCAGATACTTTTAACCTAAAAGCCTATTTTCTGCTCATACTTACTTTGATGGAATGTGATTGATATCAGTGGAATTACCCCACTATGAATTATAAGAGAATTTGGTCCTATTATCTTAATTCTGTTGGTAAATTGTTAGTTGTTCTACGTAGTGTACTACTATTCAAAGTTAAGTCCTCAGGATTGAAATTATTCTATTAGTTGGCTGTGAGGACATTAATTAGTAACCATAAAGCAATTTGAAATTGCATAGACCAGATCAACGCCAGATGCTGGTAGGAAAGTTTTGCCTATATACATGATTTCAAAGGCAGCATCACCACTTTTTATTTCTAAGAAAATACAACCACATTTCTTTTTACCAGTTGAGGTACAAAAACTACTTTTACTAAATCAAAGCAATTTAATATTAAAAAGAACAAGCTGAAATTAAGTTAGACCATCCAGATATTAACAAAAATGATTTCTGCAGATCCATTATTTTAACAACATTGAAACCATTCATCCCTTTAGTAACATGACATAACCCACACTCTGAAAAACGCCATATTAATAAAAACAATTGAGGATAATACAGCAATGTGATTACTCTTATTTTGAGGCATTCTAGAAGGACTGGACGAATTGCTACTGAAAGCTAAAAGCCACCTATGACTGGCCAGTAGCAGCAGTGGCTAGTGACAGCAGATATCCAGATTTACGAAGATCATTCCTATATTCACAGTTTATTTTAACACATATCAATGTACAGCAGTGCCCTACGGACACACGATATGAGATGACCAGGATGGGTTCTCTCTCCAGGGTCTCACTCTCCTGGGAGAGGGTATGGATTGTGTGCTGTCACCTCATCACATCATCTGACCGGGGACTACAAACTATCACTGCCATTGCTTCTATTTTTACAATGATTATTTACCCTTTGTCCATTTTTAATTTTACCATTATTTTCCAGAAAAATAAATGCAGCTGTCATGAAAGGACAGGCTGATTTTTATGAGATTTAAATATGTTACGTACTGGTTTTCACATAAAATGAAATTTCAGAGGAGCATGACCACCATCATCAGCTTCTCAGAGGGCCTGACAACTATTTACATTTAAATTTAGCCTACTAAGTTGAATATTTCTAGTAATGAAAAGTCTTCATTTTCAGATCTTTTCAGTTGTCTCCTGCAAGTACACATCTGCTAGATTTTTGCTATACAAATAAATTCTGTATAGCAGACAAGAATTTCCTCATTTTATTTCTATGGGCCACTTAACAAGCCAGTGATTCCTTTCAGATCATTTGAATGCCATTGGACAACCACAAGGCAAATACTAAACAATACCCTCTTTCAAAGGGTAAGCTAGAAATGAACCCAAATTCAGCCAGTTCCAGTTGATATCTTCAATAGCTGCTCCTGTTCCACCACCACCCTCAAACCAATAGAAAGATACAAAGGAAACCAGTATTACCAGCTTACAGCTAATCTTTGTTGAAAGACCAGTGTGTCATCCCTGGTGTGTCTAAATCCAGATTTATTAACTCTTAAGTTGTTCCTTCAAACAGCAGAAATAATCGCCATAGAGAGGATTCCTTCTCGATTTAGTGATACTAAAAGCTCACCCTTTAGAGCAGTATTTTTGATGAGTTGTCTCTCAACAACTCAGCCCCAGCCCCAGCATGCCATGTTCTAGAACTTTTCATGTGAGCCATAATAAACACTTGATTTTTCCAAATTTTACCTGCTAAAATCCCAGTCTAACCCAGCATTTTAACATTTTGGAAAGGTCATGATGACAAATGTAGGAAAACAATGCTGTTGCAGTCACTCCTGCAATTAAATGACTTATAGCATTAATCATGTCAACTTCTTCTTTCTTTCCTCTGCTAAAAGCCAAAAGCAGAATTCTTCAGTCAAGAAATTGTATCCAATTTCCTTGCAAATCCATTATCCATTTTAACAATTTCTCAAGTCAGACCAAAAGACAGCAATATTAAAAAATGAGAGACATGACAAATCTTGGACTGTTTCAGAATGAGGTTTTAAAAACACAACTCTATAGTACAGTAGGCTGCACATTCAGAAGATACCAGTGTAGGGAGCAGTAAAAATCGTTTTTTACCCTGACGTTACCAGAGATCACAAATATCTAGACAACTCCGGGTGTTATAATAAGTTAACCTTCCCCTTCCCCTCCTCAGAATAACAAAATCAAACCACACCACCAACAAAAAACCAAAGCAACGAAACAAAAACCAAAACAAACCTCAACGCTGATACAGAAGTCTAAGCTTACTGTACAAATGCTTTGGACTCCTTAAAAACCAAAACAAACATAAAAATCCTCTTAAATTGTTGCTAATCTGTCTGTCCACATCAAGCCAGTTTGCACACACCACGTTTAGGAATAGCAGATTCCTGTACGCTGACGAAGAACTAAAACTGAGAAAAGACATTTCAGGCAGAATTCTACAGTGCATCTACGAATTGTGGCAACTGGCAGTATGCAGTGATAGATCCCACTTAGAGAGCATTAGTAACTTCTATCAGGTACGTAGAAATCAGCTGATTTATGGGATTCAGACTTTAACACTGCACGTGAAATTTCTACTAAGAGAAACTAAGAGTTTTGCAAAAATGGAAACTACCTTAAAATAAAGAAGCAGTTATAACTACAGCACATATGGCTGAGCATTATACAGTCATTTAATATTTTGTCACTTTAACAGCATAAATACACCTCAAGATGTACCTTCTCTATTGTAATACACAGATACTGTATAATCACCTCGTTATAGCAGGGGTTTACTTCTTACTCACAAGTGTGTCACCAGAAGACCATGCTGACTTAGCTGATGTCCCCTGTAAAAGTTCTACTTTTCTGTCTAGGAGAGTACACCACCTTAAAACTTCCTACCTTAGCTACTTGCAAAACAATTGCAAATTGTTCTGCCTTGAACAACCTATTATCCCAAGACAAGGTCTCCTTGAACTGTACTAATGAAACAAATGTACCTGGAAGAGAACCAAGCCATTGCTACTATTACATGGATAAAATTTGTTCAGTCAATCACAATTGTTCCCAGGTATGCGTATTAAACTGCTGTTTTCATCAAGACACATAAAATCTTCAGCATTCCCCTAGAAATTTAAATGAAAGATGAGCACTGGGAAGCCATTATGAAGCAATTTTCCACTTCTATGTTTTGTACCAAACTCCAGAGAAAGTCTAAAATTTGGTTCAGAAAAAATGGTAGATAATAAAACACTTAAACATTTACTTCACTATATTGTTTCACACCAAAAAGAAAAGAGATTCTGCATATTCAAAATTGACTAAAATATTCACCTAAACCAAGTAATTAATACTCTATGTGCAAGTAGCATTATATATACTATTTATTGTGTTCTGAAGACAGTGTCTACCACAAGGTTCAGTAAAGATGGAATTGCACCTAGTATTTGGAAAACCAAATCACTTCAAGTTGAACATCCTGAAGATTTTTTTGACTGAAAGGGTTATTAAGCATTGGAATGGACTGCCCAAGGGGGTAGTGGAGTCATCATCCCTGGAGGTGTTCAAGAAACAACATAGCAATTAGAGCTATGGTTTAGTTGTTGTGGTGGTGTTTGGTCAAAGGTTGGACTCAGTCTGGAGGTCTTTTCCAACCTTAATGATTTTATGATTCTAAACATGCAGTTTGAGATCTGGATCACTCAGTGAAACCTTCCACACCAACACAAACAGAAGTTACTGTTTGTCTTCTACACAAATTGCAGGGTGTTACTACCTATTGTGAAAAGAAAAAAATTTAAAGCCAGTCTATCTACAGATCCATTTTCTGTTTCAGATCATGACAGCTGCACTCAANCACCAGAAGACCATGCTGACTTAGCTGATGTCCCCTGTAAAAGTTCTACTTTTCTGTCTAGGAGAGTACACCACCTTAAAACTTCCTACCTTAGCTACTTGCAAAACAATTGCAAATTGTTCTGCCTTGAACAACCTATTATCCCAAGACAAGGTCTCCTTGAACTGTACTAATGAAACAAATGTACCTGGAAGAGAACCAAGCCATTGCTACTATTACATGGATAAAATTTGTTCAGTCAATCACAATTGTTCCCAGGTATGCGTATTAAACTGCTGTTTTCATCAAGACACATAAAATCTTCAGCATTCCCCTAGAAATTTAAATGAAAGATGAGCACTGGGAAGCCATTATGAAGCAATTTTCCACTTCTATGTTTTGTACCAAACTCCAGAGAAAGTCTAAAATTTGGTTCAGAAAAAATGGTAGATAATAAAACACTTAAACATTTACTTCACTATATTGTTTCACACCAAAAAGAAAAGAGATTCTGCATATTCAAAATTGACTAAAATATTCACCTAAACCAAGTAATTAATACTCTATGTGCAAGTAGCATTATATATACTATTTATTGTGTTCTGAAGACAGTGTCTACCACAAGGTTCAGTAAAGATGGAATTGCACCTAGTATTTGGAAAACCAAATCACTTCAAGTTGAACATCCTGAAGATTTTTTTGACTGAAAGGGTTATTAAGCATTGGAATGGACTGCCCAAGGGGGTAGTGGAGTCATCATCCCTGGAGGTGTTCAAGAAACAACATGGCAATTAGAGCTATGGTTTAGTTGTTGTGGTGGTGTTTGGTCAAAGGTTGGACTCAGTCTGGAGGTCTTTTCCAACCTTAATGATTTTATGATTCTAAACATGCAGTTTGAGATCTGGATCACTCAGTGAAACCTTCCACACCAACACAAACAGAAGTTACTGTTTGTCTTCTACACAAATTGCAGGGTGTTACTACCTATTGTGAAAAGAAAAAAATTTAAAGCCAGTCTATCTACAGATCCATTTTCTGTTTCAGATCATGACAGCTGCACTCAAGAAGGCATTCGTATTTATTTTCAGACATTATTTGAAGTAACAGATGCATGGCAGAGAGAACAGGTTACAAAATTTCCAGAACAGCTGAAATAACTGGATTAGTTTGTGTTTTATGCTGAGGCTTAATACAGACACAAACAAGAAAACAAGAACTCCAACTACCCATAACTATCTGACTCAACATACAGAGAACAGGAAAAAACCAAGCACAACACTATTAACACCAAATGGAGCAGCAGAAGGGGTTTGAATACATACCTCAGTGGTTCTCTTAATTAAAGTTCCCAAACTACTTCTGTGAGTAATTCTTCATAAGGTTACTATAAGCATGTTAGATGTCAAAATGGCTGGCAGAAACAAGTCAGATTTTCCTTTATAAGCCACCTTCAAACAATGTCTCATTTCAGCCTATTTAATTGCACAAATAAAATATGCTCCTTTTACACCTCACAGAACCAGTAACCAATACTTCTGTCAAGGCTATATATTCACCATAATTGTACAGCAAATACCCGAATTTAACCGATCTTCTAATAGTTCTGCCTTAGCAAATCAAGATGTTTCAGCACAGTACACAGTAAACTAGTCTGTCATCCTAATAGGTTTTTTTTTTCTTTGGGTCTAATGATCACATTTCAGTAACCAACAAACCAAACACAGCTTAATTAATTCCTTTACTGCACTGAGAAGTTATTCTTCTCTTGACAGTCCGGCATAACTCCCATTAATGTTAATGGAAATTATGCATTTTCATCACAGTGACAATGAACCCTTTCCAGTACACAGTATAGAGTCTGCAGCCAAGCGGGAAGATGCTTTGATAATATACTGCACTTCCCAACTCTAATACAGAAAACTGCAGGTTTCAGACCCTGAGCTATTGATTCACAGCAGAGAAGAGCTCTAAGTGGGTATGGTCATCGTAACTGCTGGGAACTACTTCCATTTGCTTACTCTGAACAGCTTAACTCTTTAACTTGAGAGTCATACAGAGAAATGCTGAAGAGCAAGAATTTTGTCTTAACTTCAAGGTATTTAGATATAATTGCTTAAGTTTAAGGTATTAGAGAGTGTCCAAAGGGCTACAAAGACAGTGAAGGGCCTTGAGGTGAAGCCATATGAGGAGCAGCTGAGGTCACTTGGTCTGTTCAGCCTGGAGGAGACTGAGGGGAGACCTCACTGCAGTTACAACTTCCTCGTGAGGGGAGGAGGAGGGACAGGCACTGATCTCTGCTCTGTGGTGACAGTGACAGGACTGAGGGAATGGCCTGGACTTGTGTCAGGGGAGGTTTAGGCTGGATATAAGAAAAAGCTTCTTCACCCAGAGAGTGGTTGGGCACTAGAACAGCTTCCCAGGGAAGTGGTCACAGCACCAGCCTGACAGAGTTAAGAAGTGTTTGGACAACGCTCTCAGGCACACGGTGTGATTCTTGGGGTGTCCTGTGCAGGGCCAGGAGTAGGACTTTGATAATCCTTGTGGGTTCCTTTCAATTCAGGATATTCTGTGATTCTATGAACTTTGAACGTGTTAAGAAAACACAACTTGTAACTTTGAAGAATAGGAAATAATCATATGATGGGACAAAAAGGACAATATATGCATGTGGGTGGATCTACAGCTCTGAGGAGCAAACCACAAGCGCAACACACAAACAGAATAAGGTCTTGAGCAAGAAGTACAAGTGGTACTGGGGTGGGAACAAGCCGCAGTGGTTTACATTACGAAGAGAAGACTGAGTAGATTTAGATGTCATAATGTTCTAGGCACAAAATTAATGAAATTTAAGAATTTGACACTGAATTTAATTTAGCAAATGGAAGCTTAGCTGCAACTATATACCTTTTTTTTTAAAACTGCAATTTGTCCTGTCATTTTGGCCATTTATTATTTATTTAATCTGAAATACTGTGGGGAATAAAACAAAGTCATATATCAGGTGAAAAACTGTGTGTTTAGATTTCTTAAATTTAAGTTTTCAGAATAAATTGTACCTAATAGATTTTTAAATACTTCATAAAAACAGTGATATCCATGTTCAGTTTTACAGCTACAGTTTGTATAATCTAAACTCAAGTTATTTTTAACACACTGAATAGAAATCTGGATTGTTTCAGCCACAAAAGAAAAGTTTCTTTGAAAGACTGCCAGAAACACTTTCATAGCTGATACGTAGCTGACACATTAACCTGCTAAATGTTTGTGGAAGTACTAATGACTAAGCAAGGAATATCAAAGACAGTGAATAAAAGAACAAACAGCTGCCAGCACTTGGCATTCCATTCTGCTATCATAGCTCATATGATTGGCAAAGGAAGTTACACCTACTTTATAACAATAATACTACATTTGGCAAAGACTTCTAGATGGAAGTATTCCAGCACTCACTTTTACAAAAGGTGTTATATGATTCATTAGAAAGATCAAAATAAAATATACTACTGTAACTGCAATACTGCAGAGAATTATAAAATTAATGCATCCAGATCAGCAGTCTGCTAAGATATACAATCAGTATTACTTTGACACTGATACACGTTTTACTATCACCTGAATTTGATCTGGTTGAAAGCACTCAGTTTCAATATATACTAATGGCTAACTGACTTGGTGTTGAATATTTTACTGAAGAATGGCTTTTTTTGGATACTATGATACCATGAGAGTCCAATTTTAGATAATCCATTCTACGTTGGTAATGATAGGAAAAATTAGAATTTCAGTGGACTATCTATTGTAAAAAGTGAAAATTAACAAAGAAGGGCTACTTACGGCTTTCAAAATCCCAAAGATCCCAAGTTGCACAAAAAGCAAGTTGGAATTTATACCTTACTTTTATTACTGATCTAGTAATTATTCAGTGCAATATGAACCCTGTCTGTGATGATTAATATCCATAACTTATGTTGATTTTACCCAATATGCTAATCTTGATAATATCTTTTAATTGTAATATGTCTAATAATATGTCTTCAATATTTAATAAATTTCAAGTACCGACTGTAAACAATAAAGTGATATTTTAAAAAAATATTCATTTTAGAATATATTGCTGGAAACCTGTAGATTACAGATTCATTATTATGATGATGACAGGAGGTGTCATCATAAATCAGAAAAAAATGAGACAAATATTGACCTTAAATCCTTTGGGTTTACCAAAAAATCTAATTAATCAGTTATAAAAAGTTTAGCAGATTAGGAGAATATAAGTACAACTTATAAAAAATGCACAATCTCAAGTAATACAAGGAGTTTGTTTTCAGCAGGTGAATGTAAACACTAAAAATTGTTCACATAAAAGTTTTGAATTTTAAAATTATTATTTTTAAAATCTGAAAACATTACTTAAACATGCTGTCAAAAAGTTCACAGAATAGTGCTTTCTTGAATCTTTCTTTGTGGAATTTATAATGTGATTGCACATTCAGAAATACTGTCTTCAGAGTCTTTGTCTGGCTTAAGATATAAACAGAATCACAGTATCATAAATATTTAAGCAAATGAATAAACAAAAAATTCCCAGGGGGAAAAAAAATTTGTTTCATGTACTTGTTTTTCAATGCCCTTCTGTTAGGAAGCAGAAGTCTAGGGATCTCTTACCCACAAAAGCACTGTCATCCCCATGTGCTTAATTAGCTCTTGATTGGGACTAGATGGGAGAGTAAAAATGAGGTCCATGTATTTATTCTACTTAAGCATTTGTACCATGCACGATTACTACTGTAAAAATTGACAAAATGGTAATTCGTATTCAAACACAGGGCACCAAAAGAAACAGGAGACGGCTTTACCCCTTGTTGAACACACCTAAGGAAATGAGACAAACCCTCATTTCATTCAGAAAGATGAGCAGGCTGTCTTGAAGAAGGCAAAAGCATCATGGGGTTACAAAGGACTGAGTCTGAGGTCTGTGGAAGACTTTGCAAGGCACACTCACACTCCGGTTCCCGGAGCAAGCTGGCGAAGCAGAATCAGACGGTCAGGCCTGTGCGCTGCAGGGAGGGACTGGCAGCGGCTCCCCACCGCTCACCCTATCGCGCTGCCACCTTCCTCATCATCGCTCCAGCAAGGGCTTCCAGGGCTTCTCCAGGAAAGCAGCAACCACTCCGTGGGAATGTATTTACCTGATGTTTGTTCAATGATACTGTGCCCAACAGCTGCCTACATTTCGCTTTCCTGCTCGTTTTCACCTACATTTCACATGCCTTTTCTTCTGCCTGCGTTCCAACACCACAGCACAACATTGGGAGCATTTTGGGCAGGAAGGCATAAAATTTCAGGCGGCAGCTTTATAATGAGCATTGTAAAAATAAAAGCCACATTCATGTGCCCCCACCAACTTCTTGACCACCCTGAAAAAGAGTATTTCCTGAGATAATTTATTTAACTTTTAACAATAACTAAAAAAATAGAAAACTGCCTTAAGTAAATCAGTGATGATTTTACACCACACACCACCATGTTTTTAATCTGTGTACTTAGGAAAGCTTTGGAAATGTTTAGTTCCAAAACAGATAAATAACATCCGTTGCAGGATAAAAATTACGTTCCAGATCAAAAACTTGAGAAATAGCAGAGTTCTACTACGGAAAACTATCAATCTGCCATTTAATTAAAACTACTACAAATTTAAATGGTTGATGAAGTAAGAATATGAAAAATATGCACCAAGAATTTTCAATACAGCTGCTGAAAACATGATCAAGTACCTCAAGTACCATTTCTTACAGAAAACGTCTGCTTCAAAAACTTACAGCTTTTTGCCCACAGGTATTAATTAGCATCTAAAAAAAATTACAGGATACAATAGACTGACTACTGATACAATAGAAACATCATGTACTGCAAATACAGGGAGCAAGAAATAGTTCATACACTTAAGAAAAGGGAAAACATGACATGGATAGCTGAAGAAGTGCAGTGTGACTTCAACATCATGCAAGATTACAGGCACTCTTCTTGAATAGCTGAGGGAAACATATAGGAGTAAAAGTGAGAAAAATGTCACGTGGACTTCCTAAGGGTAGATTATGCCAGAAAAATATGACATTTGTCTCTGATATTTAATGTATCTGGACTTGACGGAAGTATTTAATGCTGTAGAGGAAAGCATTAATGAAGCTGCAGAAATGGAAACTGGCAGTAAACAAATCTCAGGAAGTAATGGGCAGTGGTGCCTGGCAATGGGTTATGCTGAAATAAGGACCATGAGGCTTCAAGCAAGTTAGTGCTGGAGCTCCTCCAGGATCAGCCCCAGGACAGATCTTACAAAACACTAATGAAAGACATCCCAGAACACTGCAAGTGAGATTTGCTTACAAAGAAGCTCAATAAAGAGGAAGATCAGAAAACCTTACAGAAGAACGAAATGACTTTGAGACCTACTGAACTGTGAAAATAGGAATGGTAGGAAACGTTTTCACATGAAAAGCAAGGTCACACATTAAATGCCCAGTAAATATATAGGTTTATTTTTTGAAGATCTGGACATAATAATTGACCACAACCTTAGACAATGTGAGATGCCTTAAAAGACACTATTTTTGAAATTAAAATTAAAGCAAGCAAAGAAACAAAAAAACCAGGGGGCATTTCCAACACAGAGTGAAGCACTAAGTCTGTTGTACATGTCCTTGTCACAACCACAACCAGAACCAGTCTGGTCACTGTTTTCAGAACAGAAAAATAAAAACTGAATGGAACAGTAAGATGGTAAGAATGAAGAAGGTATAAATGGATCCTAAAATACTTTAGCTTTGTGTAGCTTAATAAAAAAAAAGGATGACAAGGATTTTATATTTTAGATTAGACATCTTTCTACAGTGAGATTACTAGGTCAGTAAATGAAGGGAATGCCAGGGGTATTGCTTATCTTGACTGACTGCAGCAAGGTTTTTGACAGCCTCTCTCATAATATTCCTCAAATGATGAAGTATGGCCTATGTAAAAGGATTGTGAAGTGGACTGAAAAAACCATCTGAGCTTCAGGGCTGAAGGTACACTGAAAGTACCTTAGGTTTTACATTTTGACCGTAGAAACCTTTTAATTAACACACCTAGAGAAGAAGTGAAATGATAATGGAAGAAACCACAATCAACCAGCTTGCAACTCATACCCCCCCCCCAAAATTACCAACCTTCCCCAAACACCAGCACCGAAATTTCTATTAGGATTTTTTCAAACGCTTGCATTTAGAATGATTTCTGCAATAAAGATAAAACCCTGAATGAGTAAGCACCAGCTAAGAGACGGTAATTTTCATACGTAAACCTGCAAACATGGAAACATTTAGAACAGGTTATGTCACCTCTCCTTGACTTTGGGGTCTCAAGATCACTCTATGTAAGAAGTCTATCTTTTGTTTAATCTATTTCACTCCAAAGCATCTTCAGTGCCCTACCACCTATGGCATATCACAACTTCTGAGCAACTGATTTCATGGCGACAAACAATTAAACATACTTCCGAATAAACATTCAAAACCTACATCAGTTGAGGTTTTATTTTTTTTATTTTGAACAGATTGGCAAGTTATCCATTTAGTGTATGACTGTAATAAGGAAGTATGAAACAATTTATGGCATGGAATAATAACTACTAGTCATTATCAAATGTTTTGCATACACAAGAAAACAAGTATCTACAGACTCAATTTAAAACTGTTTTCTACTGAAGTGCATTCAAATACAGCAGCTTGTGGAGTTATCCTGCCTTCTCATTTGGCAGTTTTTAACTGTTATCACTAAATTTCCTCTCTTGCAAACTGCAGCTGTCCACACAATACACAAAACTGCATTGTAATTATTTTGAAATGGCAGGATTTTCTTACACATTTGACCTATGTTGGCATTCAACATATGCTCTTTATTGGCTTTTAAAAGTCACCCAACTTCAAAGAATGTAAATAGACTACTACAAAGTTCAGTTAAAATCTCAAGGTACCACTTTATCACAATACCCTTCTAGTAAGCTTTTACTTGCCTCTGATCTTACAAAATGAAAACACAACACAAAAAAAATTCCCCTTCCCTCCTCATCAACTTCCATAAACTATAAGTAATCAAGCAATTTCTGAAGTGATTGTGGTGGCAACTCCACACTTATTGTTTCTGAATTTAAAACTTTGAAAAAACACTTCAGAAATTGCTGAAGTATCTACTATATTTTTCCAAGGAGAATACATGGACGCTCTAGTTATAGATGACGTGTTATTTATTTTTGCTAAATCAGAGGAGTAATTCTGCCAAATACTTCATTTGATAACATCCTGCACGGAAATATGTCAGAAAAGCAAATATATAATAGCTATAAGAAAAAACACCCCGCAATTCAAGGGGAAAAAAAACAGACCTTGGGGAAAAAGAGTTATATTTAACTGTTAAGAAGCCATGGGACAACTATATTTCACTTGAACTGATAACATCAGAGATGTCTTTTCTTGACAACAAACATTTAGAAACTGTCAGTTCCTCTGTCTAGCAATCTTTCATCTCTGTAACAATTTTTTGTAGCCACATCTTCAATCCTAAAAGACAGAAGCAACTTAACTTTTAAAAACGTTTTGTTTTACTAGAAGTAGCCTCGGTTAGGATTTCTTCACTGTGAATCAACACTCCTAAAAATTTTCAAGTGTGCATGCCTAAATAGCTGAAGTTCAGTGCTGAATATAGTGGCTGCCATGTTCAACAGTATTAGATGACTCCAACATCTATTGACATTGCTTAGAGATAAAATACTGAATGTCAACACTGAAAGCAAGGTGCTCACTCAGTGGCTCCGAGTGTTTCTGTGTGACCACTTAACCAGAAGAGAACGTGAAATCTTTCATGAGAAGCTCCTGTTCTCATGTACGGCATAACCAATGATATTCTCCAACCCAAGTGAGATTGGCTGTATCAGTCTCCCATTAGCCAGCAGAATAGAGGATTTCAAGAACTGGGATCACAAAATTCAATTCTCATTTAAATAGTTACGGTTCTTCCAGCTTTACTGTTAGGGAGTGGGGGCATAGGGGCATGCAAGAATCATTTCATACTCAAAATACATCTACAATTCCAAATAAAACTTTAGTTCTACAGACACCTAAATGGCTCAGTAGTCAAACCTGAAGACAGGAAGAAGAGTTAAATGGCAGAAATGCCCTTGAACACTTGTGTGGAGGCTACAAGACCTACCAAACAAATAAAAAGCCCCAGATATGTAAGAATGGTACTTCAGGCAGAATCTGCAAAGACTAAGAGAAAAAGCAAAGGGAAGGCAGGAAGTGGCAGTCATCAGGCCCTCCCTGTTTGTCAGCTCCCTGCTGGGTGGAAATGTGCATCTCCATGACTCCTCAGGAATTCTCCAGACACACGCCTTAAGTGCAATCTAGCAAACATGTCCAGTATGAAGATTTCTGGGGTATGCCACTAGTCTTGTTCTTTTAAATTATAAAAATCATCAAAAATTATTATTAAAAACTCCAGAACAAGTGGTCAGTATACTTTGTAAAAGTCAAAACCACTCAAAAAAGTGGCCAAGTCAATCTGACTTCCATCTATGGTGAATCTAAATTCCTTTTTTACTTAGTTCAAGAACTGAAATCAGCAGTCCAATAAAATTGTATTCGAATAATATTCTGTGACATCAGGCAACCATAAGCAGAATTAATACCTTAAAAAACATTTCTACTTTAATAATCTTCAGAGTTAGCACCTGTTCTAGGCAAATGCACAGTGGTAAAACCAGTTTCTCTTTCAGTAGCCCTGTGGGATTCCTATTCTTCATGTTATAATATTCAGTGCAAAGTTAAGACAGACACATGATCTTATGCTCACTTCAGTTCCTTCTTTACTGTAAGTATATCAATAAGACACTTTTTATCAGTCATTCTCTGCATTCCTAATGTTTAAGACAAAAGTACTCTCCAAACGAAATGAAGACATTAAATATAATGTACTTAATCACTTTGATCTGGATAATGGCCCTCTTAGAAGAAAGTAAGACAGCTTTCCTACATGCATAAACAGATACCCCTATTGGTTTTTTTTTCTTAATTGGCACATGAAAAACATGGGCCTTGGAAAAATAGAAGAAATAAGATTTACCCTAACCTGTATGCAATGTTCTTAAATAATATGTAATTTTACTACTTTTAGTAAAATGTTAGTTAAGAAACAAAATTGATAAAAAGAAAGTAAAAACTGCATGCCACTGTTGTAGTTATTCACTGAACTACCAATAACACACACTGAGAAAGATTGGTGTTGAAAAATTAGTGCCTGCTAAAATGGATTTAGTACAAACCAGAATGCATAGTATAAAAGAAAATTGATCGCTACGTACAGAGTGCTATAAATGAACACAGTGCTTTACAGATAAACATTAACAGGGTTCCTTCCCCTTAAGAGCATATAATTGAACTCAAATGGGATACTGTGAATGACAATTAAGGACTGTAAAAATGAGCAGAGACATTGTTATTGCAAAGATGGATATAGAAAGAAACAACAGAGACTTGCATACTCCCTGCTTGATTTCTTGCAAAAGCCGTAATTTGCATACTGCTATTGTTCTGATGGCTGTATGGATTTGTCCAAAGGAAAGATTACATACCTGTAATTTAAAGGGTAGCAATTGACTATTAGAATGATCAGATTTGATATTTCTTTTATTAATACAGAACACTAACAGAAAAAATAAGAATTCTATAATCGATGCAGTTCACTGCCTAAAGTATGGCATTATTTTTCATCCCAGAACAAATCAACACAGTTAAAGCATGCATTTTGTTAGACTGAAAGCTGTTTGACACAGCCAGGGAGATCAATATAGATGAGAAGACAAATGACCACCAGCTGTGTGGAGTACATCACAAATGCAATACAGAAAACCCAGAAGAGAACAATCAGAAATAAATGACGTGAAGTAGGAAACAGTCTCTGTCAAAAGACAATTTTAGTACAGTTCTCTCAAGGGTCCTGAGGCAGTTCACAGATTA
>VYZQ01054251.1:0-21137 GCA_013400655.1 Mystacornis crossleyi | reverse complement strand
TGGGTCTGAGCACCTCTGGTCATCAAAATCCTATGCAAAAAGTGAGGGTATTTAGGATAGTACTCGTATCAAATTGAACTGTTCCAACAGTATTTGAGGTATGGGGAGGAGCACCCTTCTAATGACATGGATTGTGCTTCCTGTCTCACTCAGCAGATTGCTTTGTCGTGGTCCTTGTGTTTAAAAGTGACCATGCCGTACTTTAAACCCCCTGTGCTCTGAAAAACAGCTGCAACACTACATAACTGTTTCACGTCTTTTAACTGGAAGAGATAGCATTTATGTTTGATAATTAAATGTGTTGTTGAAATTCTTAAATGAAAGTGGATAAACCACATTTTCCTGTAGTTTTAACACTGCTTACGAAAAACTGAATAAAGGCAACTACATCACAAATAATCCTCGTACAACTGTTTTCCAGAACCATGTTTACGCTGTGGGTGGCAATGATGGTGTAGCATCTCTTTCCAGTGTGGAGAAATACGATCCCCACTTGGATAAGTGGATAGAAGTGAAAGAGATGGGTCAGCGAAGGGCTGGGAACGGTGTCAGCGAGCTCCACGGCTGCTTGTATGTTGTGGGTGAGTAAGGATGTGGCATTTTGAAGTGCTGCTGCTGCCGCTGCCAAGTGCTGGCCTTTGGAAGAGGCTGTTGTTGCTAGAGGAACCGGGAACAGATAGAGCTGACCTGTACTTGGTGTTCTTGGGCAGGAGAAGAAAGCAGGCACAACCAGGGCACGCTTAAACGAAGGTACCTTAGCAAGGAAATGAGAAGCGGTTCCTCACCCACATTTCAGGAGGGCTGATCTGTTCAGGACAATATGTCTATTAGAAAATCCTCTCAAGACTCACTGCTCCTGAGTTTCCTTTTAGGAAACGACTCTTAAATTCACACGCTTTAAAAGCACTCTAGTTGTGTTCTGAGTGTAGACAACAGTAGCTTTTTTTGCACTTGTTCCACAGCTTCTTGTCTTGTGTGCTACCTTGTATTTACCTGCTTTCCTGAGAGAGGAAGATGCCAGGTAGGTGTGCCAGTAGTGATAGTTAAAAAGTTCTGACTTGTGTATTATTGTAAGTGCTTAAATAGGTTTCGAACTAAATGCTCTTCTGACAGCATCCCCAGCAAGGGGAATGCATCAGTGAGTCTTATATGGGGATTTTTTTTTTCCCTACTCAAATATTTGCCATAATTTGAGAACACTGCTAGAGTGTGTTTTGCATAAAGTAAAATAAGTTTGAGACCATCCTTTGCTGGTGTTAGGTTTCTTTCTCTTCCAAATGGGAAGCTGTTTCATTACAAGTATGATGAATTCAGGGAGAAAAACAATAAAATTAGAATCCTTGCAACTTGAGTAGAAGAAGACTGTCGCTCTGGGTGATGCTTGTGCAGTGAGAGGAAGGAGAGCTGTTAGGTTAATTTTTAGGAGCTTGTAAGGTTCCAGTAAAGACAGAGCTGGACAGGACCCCCTGAATGCTGAGACTGTCCTGAGAATGCCAGTCTTGGCCATCCCCTGCACCAGAAGTGCCAAGACCTGACCCTGTGATGGTTGTTTGCAGGTGGCTTTGATGACAACTCGCCCCTGAGCTCGGTGGAGCGGTTCGACCCACGCTGTAACAAATGGGAATACGTGGCAGAGCTCACAACTCCGAGGGGTGGTGTTGGCATAGCGACACTGATGGGGAAAATTTTTGCAGTTGGAGGTCATAATGGCAACGTGTACCTGAACACAGTGGAAGCATTTGATCCCGTCGTGAACAGGTAATTTCAAATGTTTTGTTTGGCTTAATAAGACTAGGAAATCTGCCTGTATGAAAACATTGCAGCATAGAAACAGTGTGCAGGAGGAGACTAACTGCTGTTTTCTGGTAATAATTGAGTAATATCCATGACTATCAATACAGGACTGCTGCTTATATCACTAGAGGCGGTCTTCTAAATATTTAAGCACCTCCTCCTCCTCTGCTCTTCTCTATCCCTTGTCCTCGCCCTTTAATTCAGTAACAATCTACATTCTCCTGCTTGTTTCAATCTGATTTTGCACTAAGCGGGGTGCATTTTTGTGCAGAGTGAACAGCTAGGCTGTGTAATAGAATTTCAGGCACAAAGAAAATACCTTCAGGCTGCTCAGAAAGGGCAGGAACTTACTTTTCTTTTTTGCTGTAGGTGGGAACTCGTGGGCTCGGTGTCGCACTGCAGGGCAGGGGCAGGCGTGGCCGTGTGCTCCTGTCTCAGCAGCCAGATCCGGGACGTGGGCCAAGGCTCCAGCAACGTTGTGGACTGCATGTGAGCTCTGCTGCCTCCTCCAGATTCCAAAGGAATGCTACTAGGGAGGCACTGCACGGCTTTTAAACACTGTGTTTTGTATGGGAGGTTAAGGCATAAATCCAATACATTTTCTTTGTGAAAATGGTATCTTCTGCAGCTGTAAAGCTTTTGGTGGCTTTCTATCAATAGTGATACAGAATAGCCTGTGAAAACATGGAATAAAAGTGTGACTCACAGGAACAAACCTGCCAAGAACTGCAGTCATCCCATTTCTGAGAAGCTGTAATTTCAGAATCATTTGAGGCAGCTGTTGCAGGGACTCAATATTGAGCTGTAAGTGAGACATATGCTGAGGAGAGCCACAGCAGCTCCTGCTGCGTGTTCTGTGGAAGGCTTGAGTGCCATTTCATATAACTTTATTTTCTGGAATGGAGTCTTAAACATTTCCCAGTTGTACGAGAGCTTCGTAACAGAAGGTGTCTCAAGTTTTAGAAGGTAATGACATCCCTGATGCACGCGGAGATCACTGAGGCAGAGAAGTTCACTGCTCACCTCCCAAGGGAATGCTGACAGCAGTGGAAATTGCAGGGGTTCAGTCTGAAAACTGTCTTAAAAAGTACTTTCTCGAGTTAATAAACTTTTTAGAAAGCTGGAAGGATTCTTGACCTGAGTTTAGCCACTGGAATACTGGAATTCTCTAGTCTTCCAATAAAATTTGTAGTTACTACCCCCCCCTCCAAAGGAGAGTTTCTGTTGAGAGGTTCTTCCTGAAGTAACCACTGTAATTTGTCCTACTTAGTGATGGTAGTGTGTGAAAATGTACATTTCAGTGGTGTTTGAATCACCATTTTTATACAAAACAGAAATGCAAAATAAAATTTGTGGTATTCTGTAAAACTTTTTAAGTGCAACTCTGTAAGACGTGACTGATTTCAGTATCCAGTAGCAACTCTGGTAACATTCTCAATCTACTGGCTCTTCTAAGGGAACAGACAGATAACCTCAAAACCTTGAACCAAAGAGAGTCAGCAAGAAAGGTAATTGGGAATAAAGCGGTGCGTCCATCAAAAATTGAGATAGCGGCATGACAGCCCTGCATACAAAGATGTCCTGTTACGCCATTACAAACCCTGAATCCTGAGTAAAGTCCTGCTGGAAAGACTGCAGATTCCTGTTCCTGCATCACCTTGAACAGACCAACAAGTGACAATCCTTTGTGACCAAAGTTTCACAGTTACCAGGTTGTTCCAAATGCCCAGGGAGAGCAGCAAACTTCTCTGCATTCAGGACCAGGGAAGAGGCAGGACGGCAGGAGCGAGGCACAGCTGTGTTTTTCTGCTGAGCTACCATCGTTTAGCTTCCCTGCCCGAAGTGGCTTTGCACTTTGGTAGCACCCAGGGACAAAGTGAACGGTACTGTAAATAATGAAGCATTGCAATAAAACATTTGTACTTCGAAGCACCTCGTTTAATGTATGTCTGGAGCTTTCTGGTGCTGGGAAGCATGACAACACTGAGTGTATTTTGGTATCTGCAGTGTGCATTTCTCAACAGGCAGCTTCTGTTAGCAGAGAGAGTCCTGCATTACAGCCATGGGCTGTTCCCTGCCGCTGCCCTCCTCGCAAGGATGTGGTTACCCTTGTGGCTCTTCACCTGACTGTGAGGGTGGAAGGGAGGGATAAAGGTTCCCTCTGTGGGACCAAATGCTGCCTCCTCTGGATGTCCTGGCTAACAAAAACCCCCGACTTTTCTACCAAGTGACCCTGACTGTGAAACCAAATAGCCTGGCAGTGCAGGTTGCCAGCTGATCCATTTCTTCTCCTCTTGGTGGGAAAGTGACACCCGTGGGTGCCTCACACGTCTGGACCACACTGACCACAGCACCTGCCAGGCACCAAAGGGGGAAGTGTTCAGCAGGGAAATCAGGTTACAGCAAAAGCTCTGGGATTCTCTGCTGTGTGGGAAGAGCTGGAAGTCATGCGGTGCTAGCTCTGAACAGGATCCTAAAACAGGCATCTCATTTGTATTTCAGTGCACACCCCCGCCCCAACAGTCATGTTCAGGTCTCTGGAGGTGTATCCCTAGGGACTGGCAAGAAAACTGCAAAGCAGGTTCGCAGGGAACAATGCTGTTCCCGGAACAGTGGTGTCCTACATTGTTAATCTTGGATGGCACCATAGCTAAATATATTTTGTACAGAACTGGTTTTAGAAACGCTATTGCTGGAAATGTGCTAATGATGACGAAGTATAAAAAGAAATAAAAATACAGGATTACTGTGGTGACAAACTGCAGTGACCTACCTGCACATGAAACTGTTGTGATTTAACACCTGTTCTGGCAAGGGGGCAGTGATGACAAAGGAATTTCGCCCCCACTCCATGCTGAGGGACAGAGCAGCCCTGCAATGGCAGCAGGCCCTACCCCCCCGCCCCCACCTTATTTATTTAAGTTCAAAGGGGATTGTGGTCCATTTGGTTATACTTTTCCAGCTTCGAATACTTTTTAATACTCCTCTTCCCAACAGAATTTCGTTCCTAATAGAGCCACGCTGACAGCAAAACTCTTTGGATTTGACATCCTGCTGAAATACTCAGCTAAGAACAGAAAGTTTTAGAAGGCAAAGCTTACGATACTTACATATTTTAAAATATAAACCAAATACATACGTGCACCCCCATCAGAAAGACTGCAGACTTCCCTGCTGGGAAAACGATTCCCATTAGAAACGCCTGCCTACAGAGGGGGATGCAGCCCTGCGGAAACCGAGCACACCCTGGCACAACCACCGGGCATCAACCAGCGGCCTCGGGAGGCTGCACGGGAGAAGCAGCCTGATCCCAGCCAGGAGGGATCCCCTGCCTGTCTCCAGGACCTTTCAGATGCCGTGGGATTTGGGGGCAGTTACTGCAGTGTCAGTGTTGATAACCCTTGTAGGGTTAACATACTATGCCCATAGGGCAGACTGAACATGTCAGAAACAATTTATTCATCAAAACCAAGGAAACTCTTGCCTGTGATTTGGTGAGGCTCTCTTAGAGAAGTGGGAAGGAAGGTAATTACATAAAAGCAGGACTGGCAGCACATTCTGAAACCAGCACGTGGGTGAGCAGCCTCTTTCTCACCGCATTCAAGGCTGAGCAGTAGTGATGCAGACAGTCCAGCAGTTCTAAGGCTATTGAGGCACCAGATTTTATGAGATAATTTTGCTGCCATGAACTTCTGTGTGCGGTTACTTAAAATCAGGGTGCCTTCCTATGTCCTGGCTGCAGGACCTCAGTTCTGTGTCCTTACCTCCACTTGCAACGATATTTTAACTGTGGAGTGTTGCCCTCTCTTCTAGGAGTTGGAAACAAGCTGCATGACTCACCAAGAGGCAAAAAAGTGTGCAAACAGCAATCAGTGAGGAATGGGGTCAGGCCCCACCACCCGGCGAAACTCCTGAGTAAATAAAGGTTTGTCAAAGATAAAATCAAGTACTCAGAATGCAACACTGACTGCAGGGTTTCCCAACTCCAGCCCGACGTAATTGCCCTGAACCAGGATGAGAACGAGAAGCAGCTGCGTGCACCTTGTTTGCTGTGTCTCTGCTGAGCCTCCTGGGACAGCCGCAGGATGCTGGGCATGATCCCGTGTGATGAAACCATGGCTCCCACATCACATGACACTGAGATTCATTTTACAAACAAGTTGTCAACAGGTGATAAAAATTCAGCCAATTAGCCCATTCAAGCTTAATTAGAACAAATGCCTGGGAAAATCTTAACTCCAAATTGCTCCCCCCCTTAAATGGGGGTTTCTGTCCTCATTTAGGCTGAAACAGTTCTTGGAAGTATTTTCAGCATCACTGCAGTGCAGAGTTTTGCAAACCCAGCTACTGTTCCAGATGCTCCGCTTAAATTTTTTTGCTGGCTGCTTTTACCACGTCTCTAGTTGTTTCCTAAAGCTTTGCACGTTTTCTCTACTGGAACTGGAAGCAAATAAAGCACAGCCAGCCAGGTGGTGAATCTTGTATTTGTAATTCCTCCTTGGCTCAGTAAGCGAGGTCGGCGTTGCTGCCACTCTGTGGCATTTTGATGCAACTATACTCTAAGCAGGCAACTGTGCAGCTCTGGCTGTTCTGGGAGAGGCAGCAGAGCCAACGAGAAACATTTGCTTGACAGGCAAGACTTAACAGAGGCCAAGAATTGCTCGTACATTGTCTTCCCCTGCATGCATTTTACAAGAAAGAAAAAAAAAAATAGGACAGTGCAAGTCAGCACACCTAACTCAGGTGCTAGGAGAAAGTAATGGCAAATCCATGCAAATCCTTCTGTGCAGCATCCCGAGGCCATGGGTTGATGCTCTGTAAAGCCCATGGTCACAGGAACAGCCAGCACAGGCACTGCTACCTCCAGCCCCTCTGCACATCAGGGTAAAAGTCACCCCTCTGCATGTCTGTGGTGCTGATTCACACCCACTGGTCACTGGTTTTGAGCAGGTGGTCAGTCACAGCCCTTAACTAAAGTTTTCCTCTCTGATAGAAGGTCAAAGCTGGCAGAAAAAATGAACAGGTAAAACAGAAAGACTTAATTCTGTCATCTTTTTCATGTCCTAGAATATGCCCAAGTGAAAACAATGAGCATCTTTCTTAACCCTTTGCAGCCCCGTGACCTGGCTTGAGGATGAAATACAATGGATTTTTTAAAATTTCCTATTATTTCATAGAATCACAGAATGGCTTGGTTTGGAAGGCACCTTAGAGATGCTTTTGTTCCAACCCTCCTGCTATGGGCAAGGACAACTCCAGGGAGGAGGAGTAAAACAAGCTTGATAGGTAAAATGGGGAGGAGAAACATGGACCTTCCTTCCACTCTTTAGGGAAGCTTATCCCTGAAAGGCACTGAGGCTTTTAATAAAGTGAACATAAGAGGCCAGTCCTTTGAAGGTGCAAGAAGACCCAGCCCTGTTCCCGGTGGTCCTGTGCTGCCAGGAGGCAGAATGACTCCAGGCTTCCATGTGGCAGGAGCCCTTTCTCCAGAACCTCCTTTTAGAAATGCAGGCATTTTGCTGGTATTTATTTACTGTTCATTTTCTTGAGCCTCAAACCCACGAACAGATATTTTACAAAGGGGGTACTGCTAAACATGTGCAGACCTGTTCCTACATCATGAAACGATGTGGAAAAGGGAGATAATTGTTTTTTGTATGCAGTTATTTTGAGATATCATCCTTCACACCCCCACAGGTCTGTCAGAGACAGGGGAAGGGATGTGACAGAGCAGCAGAGGCCTAACGCAGGCACACCACTGGATGTGAGGATGGCAGGATGCTGCTGTCACACAACAGGAAATCTTTGGGAAGAGAAGGGTTTCAACCGAACACACTGGACTAGCATGGTGATAAATGAAGAGTCCAGAATCTCTCAGTGATACCAAGCATCCATGTTTTATTGACCATCTTATGACCATTACTCGTAACTTGCTTTCATACTGAAATGCAGTGGATTGTGGGGAATACAGGGGAGTGTGACTGTAGTAAGGAAGCTGCTCAGCTGTGTTTGAGGCACAATGAAAGTACTTGTGCAAATGAAACCTTTTGTTTAACAGTTCTTTGAACTTGACTCTAGATATCTTGTAAAAAAATGTTGATCCAAAGACTATCAAAGTCAACTGAAAGGTGAGTGAGGGACTTGGAGGGTTTTGGGTTTTTCTTTTTTTTCAAAGTGTGATTCTCTAAAAAAACAAAACAAAAAAAAAAAAAAAACCAAAAAAACCAACCCTTCCTTGAGCCATAGTGCAAGATTAATGTTTAGGAAATCTTTGGGTAGAGAAGGGTGCCCACTGAACACACCACTGCTGTGGATGCTGCCTCCACTGTAACTGTGGCAAGGGAAAAGTGCTTGCAAACAGCTCATTATTTCCTTTTGTGTTCCCTTGACAGGTTTCTAAGTCACTGGGCCCATCCGAGAGTGGGGCTGAGAGGGAGCCCAAGTCCTCTTCCCCAGGAAGGACGCACGACTTTAGTACCAAATTCTGCTCTTGGATGCTCACTGAGACCACCAGGGCTTGCAGGCAAATACCCAAATGCAAAATGTGCCTTATGTTCCACATTCAACCACTCAATCCCTCCTTAATCAGAAGGGATTCCTCTCCCTGGAAGCTCTCAGACTCACAACAATGTCCAAGCAATCCCAGGGACCCAAGGCAGCTTCCCACCCCCACCCACCCAAATGCTGAAAAGCAGCCCAAGAAGGAATTCTCCCTGTGAGTCTCATCCCTGCACCACAGGAGACAGGCAGAGCTGTTTCCAACCACACCTTGGGTGTCATTTTGCCACCCAAGCGTGGATCGGACAAGGCTGAAACTGAGCAAGACCCTCAGTGACACAGTCTGAGTGCAGACGTCCTTGTCAGCAACAGGTGTGGATATTTTCCTGTTGGTTATTCATAATGGACATGTTAAAGACCATCATCACATGGGGCCATTCAGAGAATTCACTGCCCTTGGTCCTTTTAAAGGCACGTACCACCCTCCATCTCTCCTTTTGCAAGGCAGAAAAGCATTACCCTAAAAAATCACAGTTTTCCAAATGTAACCAAAATAACTTACAACTGTATTTAAAACAAAAATAAATGTGCAGGTGCTTTGCATTGAACAATAAGAAAGTAAACAAAACAAAACTGTTTCTGAGGCTTCACAAGAACAGAGAACTTGGAACTATTTACAATCTGGAGACCCAGTTAAAGCACACTGGATTCCAGTCTGGGTCACTGTAAGTTCTGTCTCATTTGGTGTACGAGGTCAGTCCGGCTCTGGGTCACGTCACTTGGCTTTGTTCAGCAGAAAGATCTGGAACAGAGGGAGGGAAGAGAAAACCTTTGGTTGGGTTCATCCAACAGGCACATCTGGCAGAGGACAGGCGATGACTGGAGTCACTTTATTCCAAGAGGACCTGCAAAGCCTTTTGACTTTCAGCAGGTGCCACCTTAGGGAGAGGCTTTTTACAGCCTCCCAGCCCTCCAGCCAGGCACATCATGCTTATTTTCTTTTGCAAGTTTGCCTGCAGATCATGGCAACGCCTCCCTTTGCCCAGAGGGGCTCACAAAACTTTGTGCTTTATGGAAAACGACGCTGCCAAGGCCCTGTAGGATGGCAGGTTACAGCTTCGGAGTATTCCCCCCTGCTTGCACCACAGGACAACACAACATTTGTAATGACTGAAATGTACAGCAAAAAACACAGCAGCAACTCTAGGAACTCGTGTTGGCCAGTACAGGTCACAGGCCCAGCACGGAGTCAAACATTCAAGTGCTGCTCAGCTGCGGCCCAGCTACTCAGCAGGTGCTGCCCTGTCAGGGCAGCTCTCCCCCATCTCTCCCTCTCTCTTTGCTCCCAGCAGAAGTGCTCATGAGGAAGCAGAAGCAGGGCTGGCTGCAGAAACGACACGGGAAGGGTGCAAAACAAACACTTACTGTCCAAACTTGAGCTCTTCTTGTCTTGTCTTCATCTAGCAGCAAAGTCACTGGATTCTTGTCATCCCCTGCAGATCCCTGAAAAAACACACAGAGAAAGCTGGTCAGACAGAGATGCCTAAAGCCATTCCAAGGCCTGGCTTTCCCTTTCCTAAATTTCCAGAGAAAATGTTCATTTGTCCCAGGCACAGTCTCTGCTCCAGGCTCTCCCCATCTCGCCTTCCTCCCAGGCAATCCATCCAGTAATGGAAATGGAACCTGGGCTTCTCACCTGGCAGCTCACAATGCTTTGTACCATTACACTTTTCCCAAGCACGGAGAAATCCAGCAGCAGGTTTCCTGGCTCAGTGGCTGAGGGAGCAGTGAGGGCTGCAAGCAGGAAAATTATCAGGAAAAAGCAGGCAGTGAGAAGGCAGCTAATGCAGTGTGCACAGGCTGGCCTAACACACAGACCCACATCCCTATCCCAAAACATCCTAGATCCCACAGCCCAAGCCATCAGTAAACAGCCACGTCATCCAAATTTACAACCCAGAAATGCAAAGCTGCAAGGGTCATGAACAATTTTGTAAGCAACCTAAAAACCTTAGGCCCAGGTCGCAGCCATACCCATAGGTTTGTTGTTTCTTATTTTAAAGCAAACCACCCTTTCTTTTTATAAACACACTCTTCTTTACACCAATCTTACATGTGCAGCTGCCTACAGCCAGAAATGGTCACTTATCTGAGAGGGTGTTTCTGAAGAGAATCACACAGCAGACGTGGGTTGCAGGAAACCTCCCGCCGGCTCTCCCGGATACCAATGTTGATGCCGTTTCAGAGGTCCTCTTGATTTTCCTCCACTTTCCTGGGCTTGGCAAACAAAGGATCCTGGTTCCTGGCAGGGTTATGCGTGGCAGGCAGGTCCAGGTCATCAGTCTCGGTTCTGGGGCTCTTTTGGGCCGTCGTGGTCGAGTTTGGGGCACGTTGTGCAGCAGTCATGGCCGGCAGTGGTGGCAGCACCGCATTTTTCCTCCCGGCTTTGAATGAAGCTGTTGATGCTCTGAACGAGAGAAGCAAATCCATGAATACAATGCGCATATACTGTAGGCATTTCTTAAAAATCTGAGTTACATCCTGCACCAATTCTTGCCAGTGTCTCAACAAGACAACACTTCCAAAGCTGAGAGGCTTCGAGTGAGAGAGACTTCTACTTGGCAGAGACTTTGACATTCAGTAACAGAGTGCCCCAGCAGATTTCTGATCATCTGAAATCAGGATGAGCAGGGAACTCTGGCAGCAAGAGGCAGCACCAAAGAGCTCTCAACCTCGTCTCACCACTGCTCACTGACACCACTTTTAGTCAGCTTCTCAGCGTTTCCAAGAACACACCAAGCAGTGAATCCCAGCTCATGGACTGCAGCATCAGAAGAGGAGGCAATGAAGTTAAACCCTGGGAGAAGGCTCAGGTGTGAGGCTGCACCTCTCTCCTGACCCTGCTGTGCACGGGAAGGTCCTCTCCCCTCCTTCAGCACCCGCTTTTCCCGTGCTTTGGTCCCTGCTCACTGCACACGTGCTCTCCAGCTGCTCTGCCTGGGCACAGCGGATGCTGCCCAGAGGATGTTTGACACAGAGCACAGCACCATCCCCGACCTGATCCAGAGCCCTCTCTCCACAGAAACACCTCCTCCCCTTCCCACTCCAGAAGCCAGCACACGATGAAGACAGCTGCTCCTCTTCCCTGAGAAAAAGGCAGGAAGCAACTCCAGCATTAAAGCTCTTCCATTCCTACCGCAATTGGAACATCCCTTCCCCCAGCCAAACATCAGCCCCAAGGCCTCGGGGCTTTAAGAGGGCGTCAGAAGGGAAAGACTCCCTGCCCTTACCCACCTACACCTGCACAGCTGCTTCCTGCACTGGCTGCTTCCAGCCTGGAAAGGCCAATCTGCAGCATCTGAAGCTGCAGGAGGCCCACGATGTTAGAAGCAAACTCCCGAGTGTCAGGACAGGAGATCCACTTCTTCGCCTCACCCTTCTGAACAAAGATTGACACTTCTTTCTCTCATCCCACCACTGCACACTCACTTCAGTTTATTGGAGCTGTTGTTTGCTGACGGCTGAAAGTATTTGGTTGGGTTTTCTTCATTCCTTTTTCTTCCTGGGAGTATCCCCCTTGTCTTCCCTCTAACAGGAAGAAAGAAAAAAGGAAAAAAAATCACTCAGGTCTTGGAAGTTCACACACAGTACAGACCAATACAGCTCACTTGGACAGGTTCTGGTATTAAACAGGGAAAATAACACCCTGAAACTCAAAGAATGCAAACATAAGCACAGCAGATAGAGATTTCAGGCTCACTGAAAGTAACTTAAAATGACATTAACCTACTTTTGCTTGGGTAGATTTACTGTTTTCTAGTGTCAGGGATGGAACTGTTAAACCTCTTATTGCTAATTGTGATCAAAGATAAGGCCCTTTCATTGCTGAAAATAAACATTTCACCTGTTCTGGATGGGCTTTTTTTCCTCCCACTCAGTCTGAATCATACAGAAATGTTTTCAGATTCCTGGTGGCAAAGTCAAGAACTGACACAGCCTGCTGCCAAAACCTCCTCCCACAGAGCAGGGCGGGCGTTTTTTTGTCTACAGAAACCAGGATTCCAAGAAAACACAGCAAAACATGCTTCACAATACCAAAGCATGTTTGACAGCTTAAAGGGCTTTTCATTTGCTCAGGAGGGGATTTGTGACCAATGGGAAACAGCTGTGGGAACATTCCCCTTGGAAGTTTGATAACAGCATTAGAGGAGAACCATCATGGCTCTACTGCCAACCTATGAAGTGGAAACTCCACACAGGTTTTGCCATCACCACCTTGGTCATTGTCCAAACCCACCTCCCCCTGCCCCTCTCACCTTCTTCTTGCCAGGGGACTCCTCAGGACTCTTCAGGGCTTTCCTCTTCAAGTCCGGCTTCCTTGCAGGCGAGAACAAGTTCTTCTCCCCAGGAGGCACGGGCACTTTGTCCTTGTGCAAATCCCCAGGCCTGTGCCCACTGGGGATGAGAGCGTCACATTCCTGGGCATCTCCCAGGGGCCTGGGGTCCAAAAAGCCTTTGGCGTTGGCCTGGTGGGAGCCCTCGTCCTTTGACTTCTCAGAGGGCTCGTGAAGTGCCGGCTTCAGATCTTTTCTGTCCGTGGCTTTTGGCTTCACTGTTTCTGTGACTTTAAGCTGGTCCTTGCAAGACTGGTCTGTGACCTCCAAAGAACCAGGCTCACTCTCCACCTTCCAGACCCTCTTGGATTCATCAGGCACCAGGGGCTCGCCGGGCCTTGTAATACCCAGAGTGTTCCTGGGCAAGGCCTCCTTGGTGTGCACAGGAGGCTTCAGGAAGCTGGTTTTGGTTTGAAGGTGAGCTTCCTGAGGAGCCTTGGCCACTTGGCCACAGCTCTTCTGAGGATCCTTGACCAGCTGACCAGAGCTCTTCTGAGGATCTGTGGCACCTTGGACTGAGCTGTTGTGAAATTCCTTGGCCATTTCACTGGAGCTCTTGTGAAATTGCTTGGCCACTTGGCTACAGCTCTTCTGAGAATCCTTCACTACTTGGCCAAAGCTCTTCTCCCGATCCTTGGTCACCTGGCCAAGATTCTTGTGGAAATCCTTGGCCTTTTCACCAGAGTTCTTGTGAAAATCAGTGGCTACTAGGCCAGAGCTCTTCTGAGAATTTCTGGCCACTTGGCCAGAGCTCTTTTGAAAATGCTTGGTCACTTGTCCAGAGCTCTTCTGAAAATCCTTGGCCACTTGGCCAGAGCTCTTCTGAGAATCCTTGGCCAGTTGGTGACTGATTATCCGAGAAGTCTTGGCCAGTTGACCAGAGCTCTTACGAGGAGGCTCCCTGGCCCTGGCGTGCTGCTGGTGGGAATTGCTGCTTTTGCCCTGCTCCTGCTTCTTTCCATTCTCACGTCCATTCCCAGGGCCAATTTCCCTAGGACTCTCTCTTGGCACTGCTTCTCGCTTGGTCTGGGTTGCCTGGTGGTCAAGGTGCCCCTTCTTAGAAGTTGATGGCTCAGGCTGCCAACAAAAAGAGAAAAGAAGGAGTCAATACTGATGCCTTTTTGGGCTCTTTCTGTCCTAGCACAGCTCACCAGAGCGCAGGGACTCTTGCCCAGAGGTCGTAAAGTCTGGGCTTTGGCCTGCGAAGAACTGACTCTAAACAAACAGGCCACGTGCACTAACTTGCTCCTTGAGCACCATGGATGGATATGTGCTGAACAACAAACCAAAACCATTCAGTGGCAAATAGCCAAGGTGTCACTGGAGTGAGAGGGGTCTTACAAATCAGTATTTTCAGGACAAACCAGGCAGAGTTTGGTAACAGAGGAGAAGTAGAACATCTGCTTCCTCCCTAAGGCACACACACTGCAGTGGGCAGGGGGCTGTGGAAGCAGTCTCTCCATGGTCTTTGTATTCACCTGCCGTGCTGGTGGGTGCAGCACCCTTGGAAGGTCGTCCTCCTCACTGTCACTGGAGCTGGTGTCCCTGTCACACACTGAGGAGCTGTGGGACTCTCTGGTGCTCCCTGACTCCGAGCTGCTGGGCTGTGCTGGGGCCACCCTCTTGTGCTGGGACTGCAGAGCTCTGCAAGGCCACCAGGAGACAAAATTAGGGAGCAGCAGGGGAGAAGGTTACTGACTGATTCCACCGACATGGCAGCATTCAAACCTGACACTGACACCTGTGTTTGGGCACTGAGAGCAGAGGGCACAAGGCCAGAGGAATACATTGCCATACTCCAAACATAAAGCACCAGAATAAAACCCCCCCTGCCAATAATCAAACCTTCAGCTGACATCCAGCCACACAAACATGTAAGCAGGACCTCAGTGCTACACTGTGAAGCTGCATTCAGCCAACTGAAGTTAAAAAACCCCAAAACACCAAAAATGGACAGTGCCTTTCTGAAAACCCCAACCCTCAAAAGAACAATTTCCAATAAAGGCTAACAAATTTCACGATGGATTCCTGGGGGGTTTTATTCTTTTCCTTAAGTTTTCACTTCTTTATCTGTGTCCCTTGGTCAAGCCAAAAACCTAGGATCCACAGACACACTGGTGGAGGGGAGGAGGAAAAAAGAAGGGAACAGGTGGGGAAATACCAGTCTGGTTCCTGGCAGACTCCACATGCCTGGATTATTCATTTCTAATTGGAGCTTGCCTGAAAACCCCACAAAACTGAAACCAATTTGCAGCAGCAGCGCCAGGCAGCCACAAACCCAAGCCTGCAGCTACAAGAGAAACCAGGAGCCCCTTCCCATTTCCCCCTCATATGAAAAGCAGTTTTGTTCTTCCCCTTGTTTGGTCTAGAGGGAAGTGGGGGAACACAGCTGTACCTTGGAGGATGAGCAAGTGAAGAAGATGGCTTTTCCACAACCTGTTTTGATCCCAGAAACAGAGACAAGAGGGAGAGGCAAGGTTAGCTCAGGGAGCTCAGCACAGTGCAGCAGGCGGGGAGGATTTACAGGCGTGTCTGTGTGCCTGGCGTATGCACCACCCAAACCCGACTTGGGCGGCAGCTCTCTCTTCACTCACACTCCTGTCTGACACACTCACACCATGCTTTTGCTGACAACAAAGATAAAGTGGGGTTTATGCTTTCACACAGAGGAGGACATGCTTCAGATGTTCGTGAAAAACATCACATTTGGAGATCACAGCTGTAACAGAAGTGTGAGTCACTGAGGCATTTTTCATTCATCCGCCTCCTCTGGCTCAAACACGTTACAGCTCTACAAATACAGAGCCTACTGAAAACACTGGAAAAGGGCAAAGAGAAGTTTGCCGCCACATTGGCTCACTCAGAAACACTCAGAAGAACAATGGGATCTGGTTGTCAGTAACACCCTGCGCTGGAAGCACGGGGCTGGCTTCCCTCGGTTGGCAATGGAAATTCGGAAGCCCGGACACGAGGCAGCAGGTCCAGAGCCTTTGGACAAGGGGCGCTCGGCAAAGGCAACCCCCAGCTTGAGGGAGGGGCAGCTCTGGCTGCCTGGGATGAGTTGTCAGTCTGGCTCTTGAACTGCACTAGACGGTGTTACAGACTGAGAGGAAGGCTGATCTTCCAACTCCAGCTTTTATCCCTACTTCTCCTCAGCCCACCCCAAAACACACTTTCAGTGAGGGCACCATCTGCTGAGTGAACAGGAGCTGTACAATGTATTTTTCCCCACCCATTCCCTTAATGTGTGCAAAACATGAGCAAAACCAGAGATCTATTACTGAAGAGCACCAACCTTCAAAGTTTTCTCAGTCGATGGCACCTTAGTGGGCTTCTTTTCCTGAAACAAGAACAAGGGAGGCAGAAGGAGTTTGTTTGGGCTTTTTACTAATTGACAGGCACTCAGGCAGCTTTTGCTTACCAACAGCTCTAGAAATGTCATGCAAGTCCACTAATAATAAAAGGAAAGTAAAGGCCGATTAAAAGGCCCATCTGAAGGGGAGTTACTAATGGAGACCAGGCAGAAAACCAGCTGAAATCCCCACAGTCATCTCCTCTTCCTCTGAGAAAAATGTCTGTGTTCCCTTTGGAAACTGGCAGTCAGGAAACAGTGTTTCCTTGCTCAAACTACTACTACTACTACTACTACTACTACTAGTAGTACTAGTACTTCTACTATTTATCATTATTGTTATTATTACTATTCTATAAGTCCGTTCCTGCAGTCTGCTGCCTTTATGGAATTGTGCTTTGAAGCAGCGAAGCCTTCAAAGGCACAGGTTGCCTCTGCATTTGAAAGAGTTGAGCAAAAAGCTTCCTTAGTCAAAAAGAAACAGTTAGAAATAATAGTTCCCAATTCTTCTCAGCCAGTTCTAGAGAGGGAGGAATATTTCTCATTCTCCCAAATAAAATCAGACCCCCTTCTTGTTCTGAAGTCCACAGCAGTCTGGACAAGACACTGACTTCTGACACGTCTGCAAAGATGCAACAGAGTTGATGCAAATGCTGGCTCACTTGATCCATCCTGTTCTTGCCCCTGCAGGATTTGCAAATCCCCAACTACCATTTCTCCCTCTCCCATTGCTGGGCAAAGTGATGCATTTAGCAGCCCAATTTGGACAAATGGATATTCTGAGTGCTGCCCAGAGACACACTGTGGAGAGAAGTTGGCTTTGGGCTACCCCAGAGACCTGAGCCCACCCACCCCTGATGGCAGAAGCCGGCAGGGCCTCCACCCCTCTCTCAGAAACGCTGTTTCTCGGCACCCGCTCCTTCCCCTCCCTCACCACACACTCCAGGGAAGATGCAGCATCCCTGCTCCTCCTTCACACTGACACTCCCTAACTGGGCTTCCGAGCAGCAAGGACAGACACTGCCCATTTCTGCTGGCCTCAGGGCTGGTTGCAGCACTCTGCATTTCCAAGAGTCTGAGACCCAGGACCGTGCTTTATCTTTGTGGCAATTGAAACTGAAGAATGGCTCCTGCAGAAAGCACGGCCCTGCACTGCTTTACTTCTCTCAGCTTCCTCTCATTTTCCACAAGATCTTGCCTACAGCTGATCACCAGCCTTTTCCAGGAAAAGGCGACTGCAGCCTCCAGCCCTTCCTTCTCCTTCCAAAGGCCAAACACAGTTTGAAAAGCATCTCCGTGCCTCTCCTGGGCCAGCCGCCGTGGCTCAGCACCGTGGGCTCCTACATTCCACAGGGCACAGCAATATCCCAGGGCTGAAGGAAGAGCCTGCCAAAACCCCAACACGCACCTGGGAACCAAGTGCCTTTGGGCTCTGGGGAGGCTGAGCCACGAGCCAGGCAGGGCCCGTGTGCTGGGCCCTTGGCCTTGAGGGAGTGGCAATGACAGAGCCCCAAAAACTGCACTCACCTTGACAGGCTCAGGAAGGATTTGGGATTGTGTAGCTTTGGCTTCTGCCTTCCAGTTTGAGGGACCTTCGTCGCTGTCATAGTTCTGCTCTGGGTTTAGCCTGAGGTCTGGTGCTTCCCATAAGGATTCTCTCCAGCTGTCCTCATACAGGTTTGTCTTCCTGGAAGTCCACCTGTGCCTGCGGGAATGTGACTTGGACTTGGACATTCTTGGAATCCATATGGGAATCAGAGGGGACTTGTGGCTCAAGAGCGCCTTGGAGTCCCCATCGCCCAGCACTTTCTTAATGTGCCTTGAAAGCTCATCTTCTTTTTCAGTCTGCAACAGAACAACAGGGGGAAATGTCAAAAACACCCCAAGCAAGAGATCCAGCTCAGCAAGAGACATTCCCCAGGATCTTCATGGAATCGCCATCCATCCATCCATCCCCACAAGGGAAGTCAGGCGAGCTGAGGGGAGCAGATGGGAAGATGCTGTGTTTGCGGGGGTCAGGCTCAAGTCTGCTACAGCCCATGCAGAAGACACAGCTCTCCTCTCCCACCACAAGCCTCCCTCCTCCTCTCCTTGCAGCCTGCAGCCCACTCCCATTACCTTGTAGGGTTTGGCAAAGAGAGGAGTCTCCTCTGAGAATGGATCTTTCTCCTCTGGAGCCGCCTGCCTCCTCTGCCTGTCTCGCTCCAGAATGCGGAGCAAGTCTCTGTTGCTGCACCAGCTTTCACAAAGAGACAGAGAAAGGGGAGTTCACACTTGAACCCCTCTTTATCCTCCATGCACAAACTGGGCTTTTCACACAAGGGCACAGCAGCACAGCAATGCTGAAATCCCCAGGATGGTGACAGGGCACAAATCAGTTCTGTCCAGCGTGTGCTGTGCCCCAGAGCAATCAGACACACAAGGTACAGGACACATCCTTCTTAGGGATTGCTACTCCTGATCCCAGCCATCAAGAAGGGTGGGAAGGGAACAACTGTCTCCCATTTCATTGTGAAACAAATGGAGAAGCAGTCGCTGGGGGCGATCAGCACACGAGCTGGCAAATCCACTGGCAGGGATCAATGGGAGAAGCTGCCATGCTTGTTCTCCTTCTGACTTCTCACTCCACTCTCCTCCTGAGAGTCAAAGAGAATCCTCTGTTTTGAAGGTCTTGCCCCTTTCAAACATAGAACTTTGTCCAGTTTATAAACAGCCCTGCACATTCACTCTCTACTTTAAACGGATATTTGGAAAGCTGCTCACCTGCAAAATCAGACAGCTTCATTTAAAGCCATCCCACCAACAAAATTAGAAAGGAGATCTCAGACATTCTGAAAACACCAGGTCAAATCCCCCTGTTCCTCCTCAGCCACATATGCATGTACTCAATTCCACCAGCCCCACATCAAAACACCAACAGTCCTTTCACCTGTCCCTGGTCTGTGAAAGACTGCTGCAAAATGAGGGAAACTCTGATATTTGTGGACATTGGGGAAGGAAAAGCAAGCAGGCAGAGTGGATGCAGGAATCTATTTCTACTCTACTGCACAGTCTTCTCCATAGATACAATTCCTACATTCTTCTTTGCCCATCCCACTCCCCGGGTGCCCCAGGTTGCCGGGGGGAGAGCCTTGTCTGCCCCAGTAGTGACACTTTCCCAAATACCACACCCATAATCAGCTCCTCAAAGTTTAATCACCAATAGAGCAGAGGCACAGCTGCCTCATCTCATACTGAGGGGCTGCTATTTACCATAAAGCAGGTCTTTTGCACTAGATGGCATTCCTAATTCAGAGTAGAAGAGTCTGCTGTCTACTGAAATGCCCAGTTTTTCCAGATAAGCCTGTAGCTCTCCCAGTCTCCTTGTCTCCTGGAAACACCATTGCTGCCCATCTGTGCCCGGGCCACTGAAGGTGTTTGTCAAGATGCTCTTCAGAGCCTTTGCAAACCTGAGCTCTGCTGTCCCTCCGAAGCCTGCACAGTTCCCTTACGGCCAGGGAACTCTGGAAGCTTTGGGAACTGCACCTCCAGCCTTAGCACCAACATGCCCAGCACCTGGGAGCCTTGGAGCAGGGGGAATCCTCAGTCCCACCTCCTCCATCTCCAGGGGGAAAACAGCTCAGAACTGGAGAGTTAAAAATAGTACTGTACTTGCTGCAGCTGGTCTACACTTCAGGTGTGACCAGGAAAACCCAAACACCCCGACTGTTCATAGAGGCAGATGAAACTGAATTCTGCCCTGAAACATCAGCTCAGTCCTTGTCACCTTCAAACATGTTCCACGAGAGGTGAAAACTTGCACAAATCGCCCCCACCCCAAAAAACACAACTCCTGCTTTGCTACAGACTGAAACAGGAACATACTCCTAGGCCCAAAGCATGACAACCTGCAGAAGGGAGTGCCTGGCCCCAGTAATAAGAGATTGGGTTCAGAGAAATAATATAATAAGAGAAATAATAAGAGAAAGTTCAGTCCAGAACCTGCCCTGACCCACGACATCGCCCAGGCCTGGGTCTGTAACAGAAACTCTGAAAATACCAACGTGCTCTGAAGCCACTCTCACTGACAGGACAATCCTTTCTTGACTTCCCCCACTCAGGGATTAGGATTCTTGCATTGGAGGGGGGATTCTTTTCTTAAACCATCTCAACATTCAGCACCTGGGAAGCCAAGATTACGTCAAATTAATTCCTACCTATTGTCACGGTTCTGGTTGTCCGTAGGTTCCATTACAAAGCCTCAGTCTGAGTCAGGTTCTCTGGAAGACAACAAACAGATATTAACCATCTGCACGAGTTCAGGCCTAAAGCAGGGCTCGAGATCTCCAGGGACCTGCTACACTCAGAGCCTGGAGTGCCCGACTGGGAGTCACCTGGCATTGGCATAACTTGGGCAGAGAGAGCTGCAGGCACACACGTGAATAAACAGCGTGGCAGGGAAGCCTGCTCTGTCACCAGCTTATCCTTAACATGGCCAAAAAGCACCTGAGCGGCCAGCAGTACAAGCCAGATTTCAGTAAACAGTCAAAAAGTTTTGCAAATGCCCGTGACAGGGCCAGGTTTTCGAGCACACTGACGCCCCATGGATCTGAGGTTGCGCGGGCGGCGTTAACCTGACACTATTCCCACACGGCACAAACGCTTTTGCAACCAAGCTGGGTTTCTGAACACGAGCTTTCCTCGCTGGGTAGAGGAAGGCAGGCACCCAAGTGACCCTGATGGGAATTCTTACAAGCTTTTGACAGTGCTGTCTTTGGCCAGACTCGCTTCTGCATCCCTTAGCAGGACACGTTTGATTGCTCTTCTTTCTGCCTTTCTCCATCCAGCCACAGGCAAAGAGCTGCTCTAATGGAACAAGGAAGCTTGGAAGCTGCTTGGAAACTTAAACCTCATGTACCTATCCCAAGAGCTTTTCCTGCAAATGTTGCTATCACTAGCCTTCACGTGGTATTTTCATGGGCAAAGCTTGGTGTTTTGAATACATTCAGTTATTTCAAGGGACACCTTGACTTAAAGGCAGAGAACACAGCAGATTGGAGAACCACAGAACTATAAAACCATAGAACCTTAGAATGTTTTAGGTTGGAAGGGGCCTTAAA
>VYZQ01054250.1:12546-34188 GCA_013400655.1 Mystacornis crossleyi | reverse complement strand
GAGGAGGGAAAGCCCATAACCCACTTCTCCCAAACCCAAACTTTAAATATTTCTAAGGGCTTTTTAAACATAATTACCAACTTAAAATAACAGCAACCACAGGATAGTAGACAAAATTTGACATCTCTAAGATCTACACTGAAAAAGCACTTCAGGAAATACTATTTCTCTGTTTCAGTTCTCAGCAGAGTTGATGATATGTGTTACAAATATACCCCAAACTCAACATGTGATCAAGACATCTGAAGAAAAAAGAGATCTGACAGAAAGTATCCAACTCCAAGAGACATTTGCTGTACCTAGTAACTCTACCCTTTGGAGCTGTATCGGTGCATAGGAAATTTCCCTTTGGCAACAAGGCGATGGAAGTGCCACTATGAAGAAATGCAATACTTTACAAAGATAGTTATTTTTGTGCCATTTAGGTAATTGTAGGAGCAGTACTAGTCAGTATTCATTGTCTTACTAGCGCTGATGTAAGGAAATGTGTAGGAGAACAGGTGTTCTGCGGGCAGCCTCGACCTTGGTAAGTTTCAGCTGTGTGTTGATTTTACAACAAGAAGCATGTGAGTGATACAGGAGAAAGGTATAAAAGATTGTACTGTGGGATAATAAAGATTGATGCCTGCTGATGCCTCCTACTGCCTTCTGCGTCAGTTTTTTTTCTGTTGTCAAGTGGTGCCCTGTGTGAGGATTGTGACTGCAGACCTAAAAGCAGTCTTGTGTCCACCGACAGAAATGGAGGAAAACTGGCCCTGCTGGTTGGGTCCAAGGGTATAGTAGAAAAGCATAAGTGCTGCATTAAACAAGATTCAGCAATGTTGCTTCCACAGTCAAAAGGAGTTCTTCTTCAACATTGGTGGATAACCCACTGAGTGTGATAAACCTTGAGAGAGAAGGAAAAGTCTATTTAGATTTACATCCATCTATAAAGAAAAAAACTCAAAAGATCAAAAATCTTGTATTAGACCTTTGCAAGCATCTCTAAGACCGTGTAACTGAGTATTATGTCTACACAGGCACATGATCTTGAGAAGACAAAAGCACTGAATATAATATTAGCTCATTAAATTTCTGTCCAGCATTTCCATTTAGGTCTTGTCCAGGCATTTTCAGAGTACAGCAAAATGTTATGCCTGAATTATTGCAGATCCAGTTTATATATATATTCTGGCAAACTCTTATTCATAGTAGTGCTTGTGGGGGCTGTTTTAATACATATTTTAAAACAAAGTTTAAATATCCCTTTGGGTAAAATGAAAGACACAGATTTTAAAAAAAGTAATTGATCTAATTTCCCTTACCTTATCCTTTTTTGTATAACAGAGGACTATAAAGGTCTGTAAGGAATGTAAATGTGCAAAAAATCACATCTTAAAACATTTGCCTACTAAACTTTAAGCCGCTAATGTCTAACTTTTCTAATCACAGTTCCATCAAGTTGGTTATCTGTGGATAAAATAAAAGGGCATTCAGTTTCTCTCTTACCTCATATTTTCCAGCCTGTTATTTCAAGAGTTGCAGAATTTAGATTACAGCATTTATTCGTACAAGTTTGATATATTCTTTCCAAATTAAACATATCTAAATGTTAATTAGCATCTATTCCACTAGTGCCCTCTGCAATAATGGCCCTTACCAAGATCGCAAAGAACTGTGATTGTGGAGCATGATAATTTATTTTTATAATGTGGTTGTAAAGCAAAGAAATACCGAAACAGATGCTTTTACTTATTTTTGGTTTTTTATATTTTAACCACTAGTATTGATCCTTATACCTTAAATAGATTTTAAAAAGCAAATAAATTCATATTTTATGAAATATCAGTGGTTATTTTCCATTTCATATCCTTTCATATTCTTCTGTTGGTGGGGGTACTGCTGGGGCAAAGCAGATCCCCACAGAACTTATTCTACCAAAATTATAATGTGCACAATGCAGAGCAATGCATTGTTAGTTCAGGGATGGTAGCATAGTCATGAAAACAGCCTTACATTTGCAGAAGTTCTGTAGAGTTTAGGCAGATAATCCATCTACTAAGTGTCCTGAATCGCATAGGAAATGAAGCTCATTAAAACTATTCACAAATAATATTAGGGGATTTTTGTCTGTCAGTCATTGAATATGTTATTTTTAAAATATATTTTCCTCATTAATCGAGTACTTCTGAAATTGAAGTATTTGATGTTTTTGCTGATTCATTGTGGCATTCAGAAATCTTTGGTAAACATTTTCACATTCTATGAGAAGCTATTTCAACCCCTTTTAAACTTTTCTTTTTGCACTAAGCTGTAATCTGCTCTGAGCTGCTTGTTTAATTACAATTCATATAGAGAAAGTAAAATTTGATTCTACACTTTAAAATTATTATGCATTCTAATTATTTGGAAAATTAATACCATTCTTCATAGTGGAAAAATAGAAAGGGAGCAACATTCAGTTTGAAATACAGATGATGTGTTTCAAATTTGATTAATACCAAGATGGTTTTAATACACAGGTTTCATCTAATTACTTTAGAGTAAGACTGTTTTTATCGTCATAAACCTGTAATAGCATAGATTTTTATAAACCTGGTGAAACACGACTTACTTGGTTTCTTGTGGCATGACTAACGTGAAATGAATATTTACTCTTTCATTCTCTGCTATGCATTGGTTGATACCAAGAAGTAGTTCTGCAAGTAAAGATAAACACATACATGTACCTTTTTCTTATTCAGTGGGACAAATAGCAAGCTTTATTTTAAACAATAATTTAGTTCTGCTAAAAAGGGCAAACATCAGTGCTTCATCAGGGTTCCAGGTAAGGAAACCTTTTTCTGTTTACTTTATTTATAAATGCTCTGGGAAAGGGACTAAGCAAGGATACAGTCAGCTGTTAGTACAAGCCTATTTTAAAAAATATGTTCAAAGCAATGTTGAAAAAACCAGCAAAACCACTTAACAAAACTGGGGGAGGTGGGAGGGGTGAATAGAGAACAATGAAAATCACCATCACCACCAGAAACAACAAAGAAATTCCAAACTAATAGATGAAATTAAAAAGAGATAAATGTAAGTAATTGACACAGGTAAGTAAAATCCTTGCTTTACATGTAAAGTATGGTCTCTGACTGAACCTTGTCATTCTGAGTGAAATTTCAGTTTATGATACTTCTATGAAAACATCAAACTTAGTGCTTGGGGCAAGTCAAACTAGAGATTAAATCCTGGTCCTCACAGGTGATTGAAATTAACTGGACATTTTGTGGGAAAAAAAACCTCGGCAGTGCACAATGCTTCCATCAGGTTTTTTGAATGAATTGAGGACTATTTCCTACTGCAGATGCTGGATTATGTGACTAGGAACCATCCACTAGTGCATTTTCGGCTCACAAACTGAGAAGTCTTACTTGACAGTATAACTGCCAGAGGTACCCTTGGATAGAGAGGTGATAACCCTGATGAGCTTAAGGTCTGGATGGAAGGCAGTATCCAGAGAGTTACAGTCAATGCCTTTATTTCCAAGTGGAGATCGATTAATAAGTATCTCTCAAGGATTCATACCGAGATCAATACTAATTAATATCTTCACCAATGACATAGACAGTAGGATCAAGTGCACCAAGATTTCTGCAGACCAAGAACCAAGACCATGGTTACAACCATGGAAACAGAATATCCTGAGTTGGAAGGGACTCTCAAGGATTATTGAGTCCAGCTCCTGGTCCTGAGCTCCACGCTCAGTACTGGGGCCAGTCCTGTTTAGTATCTCCATTGATGATCTAGATGAAGGGATTTCGTACATGCTCAGAAACTTCGTGGATAACAGTAAATTGGGTGGGAGTGTTGATCTGCTGAAGGGTAGGGAGGCTGTGCACAAGGATCCGAACAGGCTGGCTGGATGGGCTGAGGCCAGCTGTGAGGTTCAACAAGACCAAGTGCCAAGTCCTGTACTTGGGTCACAACAAACCCCTGCAGTGCTGCAGGCTGGGGGCAGAGTGCCTGGAAAGTTGCCTGGTGGAAAAAAAACCTGTGAGCGCTGGTCAACAGCAGCTGAACATGAGCCAGCGTGTGCCCACTTGGCCAAGAAGGCCAATGGCATCCTGGCCTGCATCAAAAATAGTGTGGCCAGCAGGACCAGGGCAGTGATTGTCCCTCTGTACGTGTCACTAGTGAGGTAGCATCTTGAGTCCTATGTCCAGTTCTGAGCCACTCACCAAGAAGGACATCGAGGTGCCCGAGCAAGCCCAGAGAAGGGCAGCAAAGCTGGAGAAAGGTCTAGAGACTAAGACCTATGAAAAGTGGCTGAAGGAGCTGGGATTGTTTAGCCTGGAGAAAAGGGGCTTCAGGGGAAACCTTATTGCTCAAGTACCTGAAAGGAAATTGTAGCAAGGTGAAGGTTGGTGTCTTCTCCTGGATGAGAAAATGGCATCAAGCTGCACTAGGGGTGGTTCAGGTTGGACATCAGGAAGAATTTCTTCTGTGACAGGATGGTTAGGCATTGGGATGGGCTGCCCAGGGAAGTGGTGGTATCAACCATCCCTGGAAATGTTTAAGAAATGACTGGACATGTCCCTTGGTGTTATGGTTAAGTCGACAAAATGGTGTTCAAAGGGTAGACTTTAAGATTTTTAAGGTCTTTTTCAATTGTAATAGTTCTAAGAGTTTATGATTTTTGCAAATTATCCAAAAAAAGCATTATATTTTTTGGTCAAATTTGGAGTATCATGAAGAAATAGAAAAATATTTAGCTTTTTTATTTTGATGAGGAAAAGGTGGAAATCTGTTGGTTCCTGGGGTTTTGTTATTTGTGTTGTTTGTTGGGGTTTTTTCCTGTTGAGTTTTTTAGTTTGTTTGTTTTAGTTTGGTTGGTTGTTTTTGTTTTGGTTTTTTATGGTTGGTTTTGGTTTTGTTTTGCTTCAGTTTTGAGTCTGAGGTATTAGTTTAATAGCTGAATCCAAAAGTTTTATATTTTCATAACTCTTATATATACACTGCCTTCTCCGGGTATACATGAGACTTCCTTTCAATCCCTTCAATACCATGAAGGGCTCTGGCGAGCCTAATTGTATCTGTTTTGGCCAAATTATTTAAGCACACAACTCATTAGAAAAGTCAGTAGTGACAGAGAAATCAGGAAAAATATATATCTATGGACCACTGTTTAAGTCAAATGATAGATCAGGTCAACTCCTTCTTCCAAATTACTGCTCATTTCTAACGCAGTTTGAACTTCACTTGCTGAAGACCTATATTACTGCGAAAATTGAAACCTGCTCAATGTCTTTCATCAGTCACTCTGTAGACAACTATTCAGAATAATATATGTTCTTTGATGTTTCTGCTTTTGGTACTGACAACAATTTAGAAGTCATAATGTTTTTTCCTTGATTCTCTAAGTGAAAAATTATCTTGTAGTTCTTTTCTCTAATGTAATATTGCCATTGTCAGCTGAAGAAAACACTGTTTTGAATTTTGTATTGAAAATAAGGTACTGCTGAATGAATAACCACAGCTGGAAATGCTGTAATGACCTCTCACCAGATGTTCATGACATTTCTATTTGAGATAGTCTTTTTACATTTCTAAATTTTGATCTCTTTCACATACACTCTTATCTGTGCAATCTTGCTGGTTGTTCCTTATTATCATTTTCTTACCTCAGAGATGGATGTGGTATGCCTCTGGCTTTTGAGGATTATATTGCTGTCTGAATCCTACCCAGTTTATCCAAAATAATTCCTTTTGGCTAAGTTTTGTCATTGTTTCTGACTATTGTAAATAAATCAGATATCCTTTTGGTCTCAATACTTAACATAATTTAAACTTGAATTGTCATATAAAGTCCCTAAATTTAAATATTAACCAGTAAAAGTAGTCTCTTCTCCTGAATCCCCACTTAGTTCACTTGAGCTCTGCATAGACTAAAGCACTGGTTAATGAGGAGCTGCTTGCTAGACTGGTTTCAACTGACACAAAATTAAAATTTGGTTAGGCAAGATTTGATTTACATTGAATGGTAAACACTGAAAATGTGAAGTATCAGCTCTAAACGCATAATTTAGGAACCCAAAATTAAACTTAAAAATTTAAATTCTTACCCCATTCCTTAAAAGTTATTAGAAGAAGTGTCTAAATAGTTAAAATGTCTCATTTGCCAGAAGTTACTCCTCCAAATAGATAAAACTTGTGTTTGAGCAAAGCCTCCTATTATTGGCAGTATAGAAAGTTTAGCAGTGCTTTGGAATCAAGGCATTCTTTCATGGAAGAAAAATGTATCATTACATTTTTAAACAGATATCAAATGATGGAAGAAAAATTAGTTGTCAAGACTTAAAAAATAAAGAAAAGTGGAAATCTGTAGTGCTTAGTTTACTGCTTAAGATTAAATGATGTAAGAAATGGATGAATTTGGTTTAAATCCCACGTGTGGAAGATTTAAGGTCATATGTCCTTAAATACTTTAGCTACAAATTGATATACTAGATTGGAAACTTTAGGTATTTTAGTATATATTAGTATATTAGGAGTTTAGAATTATTAGTAGATTTCCTCCTGCAGCTACTTTAACTGGAAAACACAGAAACTACATGTTTGATGAGTAAGCAAAAGTATAAATATAAAATGTCTAATCTGGGGATAAGTGCACCTGAATGAGGGTGATGTATAAACACTTCTACACAGGCTGTTCATTGTAAGGTGCATGGAACAGAAAACTACCAAATAATAAACAACTTGGACTGCTTGGGTACACTTGGGAATTTGAAACCCATCGAGACTGCAAAGGCAGTTGAAATTCCCTGTTTCACATCAAGAGTGAATGCACCAACTGCAAAACTGTTCAGCACAGTAGATCTGGAGAGCAGGTTGATCCTTCTGCTTCGTTTCAGAAGATACAATTACTATTTGATGTGCTTACAAAAAGAAAAAGAAAAGGAGATGTTAGCTTCAGGAAAAATTTAAAACCAGGAATCTAAATTGGAAGGAGATATAATACTTTCAGATATTGAAACAGTAGCTGTCCATTAGAGTTTAGAATTATTAGAATATTTGTACAATAGTCATAGGCACAGAGCATATCTGATAGTTATTTCCTTTTTGTGCGCAGTGATTGAGCTGCCATTTTTATTATTGAGTATTAGGCTCAAGATTACAGTTAGGTAATAAGTAAAATAATTTTTTGTATATTTGTGAAGTATTTCATATTCTTTTGCCACTTTTTTGGTACCTCAGACATGTAGAATTTCTGTATATAATTTAATGACGTTATTAAAAAGTACAGTAATTTGTTTCATTCATTACCTGTACAAAAATCTGAAGTAATCTACCATACAAAGGAAGAATGCTGCCATTTAGACCTTTATTTCTGAATCAGTGAGCTTAATTCTGTGAGGTCTTATTCAGTATCAATCCATTTACTATAACAGAATTTCATGAGAAATAAATGAGAAGAGCACTGTCACATTTGTTCAAATTTCAGCACGGTTAGTTCCTTATTGTTTGGAATATTACTAATTTTCAAGATTCAATTTATATTCTCTTACAAAGAAAAGTAACAGTAGAAATATCTCTTCTTGATAGCCGAATTCTTCATTTATAGTTTTAGTAAAAAAAAAAAAAAAGCAGTAAAGACGGATGTAAAACTAGGGTCAAAACTTTTCCATTGATTCAGCAAGCTTTCTAAATGTCAATGCTTATCTCAACTTTCACACGTTTTGAACCAGAGAATGTTACCAGCTCTCTCTGTTGAGGACATAGTCTCAAAAATGTCAACTGATTGTCAGATATGTAAGTTCCCTAAAGTGTTATTCATAAATGTTATATCCCTGGGTGCTGCTATATTGGATTAATCTCTTTTCTAGGGTGGAATAGACATGCTTCCTTCCCAATGAGTCCAGCACACTAAGAACCATAGAAAAGTTATACCTCCTGTAACACTCTTTGTTCTTTACTGACACAATGTCTCACCAAAGCACAAAGGCAAGCAGTCCTGTGAGAGTTCTGTAACTAGGAGTAAATCTCTAATGTGGATCTCTTACAGATTTCACTCACAACCTGGTGCTTTCTAGATGACGGTTTTTAAAAAGCATAGGAGTGACAGGACGCTACATTCAACATATACTCGGTTTTTAAACAGCATCATAAAAATGTTCTACAACCCTTGATAAAAACCTATGTCTGAATTCTGAGAGTAATGCCAGCAATCAAGTATACAATAGGAATTGTTATTATTATCTTCAAAACACAGGTGAAACACAGGTGTAAGAAATCAGTCATGAAGTGGCAACACAGACCAACTGACAAATCAAATTGAAATGTATAGATTAATATTTTCACTTGCCATAGGAGGGGCCATTTCACTTTTTAAATCCTAGTCTAACAAAATACAGGAGCCTTGGGGAATTAATAAGATTGTGTAAGGACTACATTGATAAAATATTTAAAATCTTCTTTACCCAGGAGATTTTAAGCTTTCTAAATTACAATTTCAAGGACTATAGAGAGGTGTTTTCCATATGAAATACTTAACATACAGTTATAATTTTTTTATGAGCATCCTGTAGTATAAAATATTTTTCTGTAGAGTTGATGTGGCATCTATTCTTATTATCTATTATCTATTGGAACAAATTTTGTTTTAGTTTTAGTTTTTAAATTGCAGGACCAAACCTGGTGAAGGAAGACAGAGTAAGGTAAATATTAAGAACTTTGGAAATTAAAAAAATGGGAATTATTTTTAAACTTCCCTGAATATTTAGTGGCCCGAAAAATAATACCTTTTCTGACAAAAATAAATACTAGCAAAATTTAACAGTCTGAAAATAATTAAGTTTCCCATATGAAAAACTTACTCAAATGTGAGACTATAGAATTAGGCTAATATTCCAATGTGTTATTTAAAATACTGGTTTTAAATTCTCTCTATAAAAGGAGCTTCATGAAGAAAGATTTTTGTGCACAAAAATGAAAAAGAGATAATGAATTATGCAAAAAAAGGGTGTTATAATTTAGAATTAAACATGTAAACCTGTAGATCACTTGCAATTCTTGGATATGTAAAAATTTTACAGATAAATATCTAGTTTTCTTAAATTTATTACCTGCATTACCATTTATTCTCTGAATGCACATCTTCATATTAGTTTAAAAGTTCACTCGTCATCTTGGCACCCTTTTACAAAGAGAACAAAGTTGAAAAACCTTGCCCAATAGATGACTATTTTTCAAAAACAACGAATAAGATATTTTCATCTTTTCACAGCAATAAAAACTATTCACACAGTAAACAGCAGGCTATCACTTGTATTAAATATACATGAAAATCTCTAAAACATTTGAAATGTTTTGAAAACTGAAGTATGTTATCCACTGCTGACATAAAAAAAAAAAAAAAGTAAATTAGTTTAAAGCTGGAGTGGTGTTGTAGTTTAAAAAAAAAAAAAAAAATTCTGTTTCTTAGTTTTGTCCAGAGACTAAACATAGAGAAGAAGAAATCGAAAAAAAAAAAAAAACAACCAACCAAACAAACAAACAGAACAACTGAGTATTACTGTCTCAAACAGAAGTGTAAACATTAAAACTTTGAAATGCTAAGAACATGTCCATCATGTAAGCTGGTATGTGAAGCGCCTGGACTTTGAAAAGATTCTGAAAGTCATAAAAGTCTGAATAAGTTAAAGCAAAATCAAATGAAAAGAAAGCAAAAATATTGGATCTCATAAATTTCTCTGGAACTTTACAACTCAATTGAAATTTCCTGGAGAATGTTTTGTTATGTTACATGACCTTCTTGTGTACAATATCAACCTTTTTGTTTTATGCAGTCACGAAATACTTGAAGGTAAAATCTCTAGTCACTAAGCAAATGAACATAAATTTCTTCTTTAAATAGACATTTTTTAATATAAAATATTTAAATGGGAATTTGAGCCCATTAAAAATGTCTTGACAAGCTCTTATAGATGTGCTTTTAGAGACCTAATTACACCGTAATTCATACATGAGAGTATCTAAGGTTTAATTACAAAATTTTATAGTATACTTTTTATCTTACTGTCTTTATAATTTCATCATGTTTTCAGATATATACAGGACCAGTACTTCTTCTGTGACAGAAGCTTTGAACAAGCCAATATTGTTCAGATTTTTCTTTATATGCAAGTAATTCTAGATCCTGAAGAAAAGCCAGGCTATTTTTTTTAAATATAAGAGAAAGTTGTTAGAGTTTGGTTAATAAATGATTTGTATTTCTAAACTTCTGAAGAAATCATTACTCTATGTCTTTTTGTCATAACGTTCTTAGATGTCACGGTTTGACACTGGCCCAACGCCAGGCACCCACGAGAGTCGTTCGCTCACCCTCCCCTACCACAGTGGGGCAAAAGGAGGGAAAAGAGGAAAAAAGGGTTAATGGAGGCTTCATGAGTGAGGTAAGGAGAGTGGGAGAAATATTTCAAGGCAAAACAGGCTCAAACTTAGTTGTTAGAGTAAAATTTATTACTAACAGAATCAGAGGAGTGTAATGAGAAGTAAAATAAGCCCTTAAAACACCTTCTTATCCCCCAGGCCCTCCCTCCTTCCCAGCGACAACACAGGGAGGCAGGGCAGGGGGGTTTNTTTTGATTTTCTTCTTAAATATGCCATCACAGAGGCGTTACCAGCCTCTCTCACTGGCCCAGTTCTGGCCAGCAGCATGTCCATCTTCAGAGCCATCAGGCATTGACACTGCCGGACATGGTGGGAAGCTGCCAGCAGCTTCTCACAGGAGGCATCTTTGCAGCCCCCCCCGCCACCCAAAACCAGGCTGTGCCAAACCAAAACATTAGAATAGACTGAAGGCTGTTTTGGTGTTTTGTTTTGTTTTGTTTTTTTTTCCTGTATGTAAAGAAGTTCCAAAGAGTAATGCTGAATTGCAAAAGTGTGTAATATCTGCTACTCTAGACCCTCTGAACCATGCATAAAATACTCATATGGCAACACAACACAAAAAACTGCCACTTACCAAAGACACTCCTGCTAGATGTATGCTGTCCTCCTAAACAGAAAGGCTCACTTAACATGACCTAACAAACACTTATGGGTGAAGAGTCACAAGGTTTGTTTACCACTTGTGTATATGATGGGTAATATAATTAGAGAAAAAAAAAATTCTCAGATTCTCTTATGCTACAACTTAAAACCTAAAAACAAAATTAGCTTGAGCCTCGCTCTGATGCATAAGATTAGTTTTGGGGTTAGGAATATTAGATAAAGTAGTATTTCCTTTATAGGAAGGTCAGTATCTACTTTACATGTCTCCTTCCACCTCAATCTGCAAAACAGTGCATATTTTTTAAGGCAATTATAAAATTTTGTCTTACAGCAAAATTTGCATGATAAAGATAGAAGAAATAGAAAACAATAATGAGACTCTTCAACTTTTAACTCTAAGTTCTGTCCTTATTTTTATAATCAAGGCACTTTGTTTTACCCTGTAATTGCTGCTATTTGTAGTCAATATTTAATACTCCTTCCCTTGTAAAATCAGCCATCTTAGGTCTAGAAAGAGAGGAATACAAAATCCATTTGTTGCTAATGGGAATCAGGAAGCTGTCTTCTGCTGTTGGCTTTGACAAATAACATATCAAAAAAAAAGTAATTGTAATTATATTGATCCGTCCATAGAGGATTTGCATTAAATAGTAATATAGGTATTACTGCTAACCAAGTCTGGCATCATAGTGTGATTTTGCTTATGAATATTTATTTTATACACTTATATTTTGGACAGAAGAAAATAAAACCAAGAAAAGTTATCATCACTGTCATTAACAAGATTCAATACCATTGCCATAAGATGAATTAAGAAAACCCAAATCCCATCAGATAAATAACCATTTATCATGAGTGGGATTTAGCATTAGGTCTGTATAAAACATGTAAAAATTCTTATTCATAATTCTATTTAATAGCTGATATTTATTGCTAGTTTGGTTGTGTAACAAACATCTTAGCTAGTTTTCAAATTTACATGTTTTTTTTCTCTTAAAACAAGGGTAAACTAAATTTAACTGATTATAGAAATGCATTTTTTACAGAAAAGTAAGAAGAGATTTCTCTCTGAAATTTCTGACATTTTACCTGGAATGAGTACATGAAAAAAAATTACTTTTTTTTTTTTCCTGGGGAGCAAATCTCTGTTTAAATACAAATCCTGATGCACCCATATTTGACTGGAGCATATGTTATTGTTTCCATCTCCTCTTCCATATTAACCCATGCTGGTATCTTCTCTTTCTTATTATTAGCCTGGCTTCATTTTGTACTTAAACCTGAAGATAAGAAGTATCTTTATTCTATAGACAGGTAGTAGCAGTGATCAAAAAGTAATATACATATATTTAACATATATACAAGCTGAACTATTTTTTAAAGGGAAATGTAATAGAGTAGGCTAAATTTCATACTAGCCCTTTCTTGGACTATAGTAATTTTTTTCTTCATTTAACTTTCTTACGTACAAATATTTTTAAAACTTGTTCAGCTGGTCACCTTCTTTTGCAACAAGATTAATTGGAAATGTTTTGTGTGGTTTAAAAGCAAAATACTTAATCATAGTTTCCTGTTCTATACGGAAGTAAATAATTCTTGGGTTATATTCCAAATATGGCTATATGGAAGTAAATAATTCTTGGGTTGGGTTGTTTGTGTTTTGTTTTTGGTTTTTTTGTTGTTGTTGTTGTTGTTGTGTTTGGTTTGGTTTGGTTTGGGGTTTTTTGTTTTGGTTTTTTCTAGAGTATTTTTGTAGCGATTTTTGTTGTTGTTTTTTTCCCTGCACTCATACCTCAGTGCTCAAATCTTACATTTGGTTGCTCAGGGCCTTGAAATAGGTGGCCTAAAAGGTCTGTTGAACTATGTATCCTGATGTTAATAACAGGGAACACACAAAAATAAGGCAAGCAGATAGTTATCATAAATATTCTCCCTAAAATCAATGAATCTATAATTCAGGCACTGTTTTAAAAAAAGGTGTTCTTCTGACAGATAATATCACTCTCAACCAAGAGTAGTTCTCTTGGTCATGTCATCTCCACATTCCTTGAGACCTACAATAACATCAGTGTAGAAATTGTGTCATTTCAGATCAAACTTAACTTCTGTGGAATAAGTGACGGAACATTTGCACAGACACGGAAATTATACTTGCTGCATTTCTTTCTTAAGATAATAGCACTATGGAGTTGTTTCAAAAGATTAGGGTATGTCTAAGTGCCTAATAGAGCTGATCATTATCTAATAAAGGAAACCAAAAATGTGTCTGATGACACAGATGATATGGAAATCTATATACTGTGTGAGCTTAGTTTTTCCACGCTCAGCTCTGCAAGCTGATGCACAGACACAAGTCATATCTAACCATTTCAGAATCTAGTCAGAACACAGGACTGTCTGCATGTTACTGTATAGAAATCTTTTCTATTTGTACAGGTCCTTCAGACACATGCAAGATTTTGTCCTTTCTTAAATATCTCATGCATTCACTGCAAATATAAAATTTAGATTGTGTAAATATGTTTTTACATATAAATTTAATAGCACTTTTAAAAGATATATCTTTTCACAACTGTTCTTTTTAAAAAAAAACTAAAACAAACAACAAAAAACAAATATAACTTTCCTTAGGTTTAGTGTTTAAAGATACTCTTCAAAAGGTAAGCAGATTATAAGAACTAGTGGATGAAGATATTGTCTTTCATTTTTTTCAAACTACTTCCCAATTTTTATCGATATTCTGGACAGGTGAAATGTGAGTAACAGAAATATCTTTTGGATGTTGACACTGCAGAAGAGAGTTTAGAAGAATGTAAAAAATCCTGTAAAATATATATTTGTGTTTACAAGTTATGCCTTTGCATTGGATTAGTTTTTATGCTGATACAAATTATTATTATTATTAAATTTGGAATAGGTTTAGCAATTTTCACAAGTATTTTCTAGGGGTGGGTGATATAGCATAATTGAGGATTTGGGATCAAGGACATGATACGATTCCTCTCTGTCACTCAGGTATTAAACATGAATTATAAAAGGTGATTACATTTGTCACCCTTGCCTGAAGCAATGATATTAAGGTTTTACAGAGCTATCAAAAACCTGCTGTGTCAGAGATTAGCATGATTTCAAATTATTATCAAGCATGGGAGGATAATACTTTGGTTAAAACCATATTTGAAGAAACATGGGAAATATAAAGAAGCTTCCATATTGTCAAAGTTCTACATAAATGGCAGCTCTTACAAAGAGTGCGGTTATTTTCATTGCTTTTTTTCATGCATACATAACTTTATTTTTTGCTGGCATAGAAAATGAACATTTTCATCAGAATGGTGGAAAAAAAACTTTTTCATTAACCTAAAATACAATAAAAATGTTGTATGAGATAATCTGTAAATGAGACTGTAGTAAAACTGAACTCTATCCACTGAAGCTGTATAGTACCTTTCCACATATAATGACACACAGACATAGTTATTTATCTGAGCCTGTTTGTGACCTTTTCATGAGCAATCTGTAAAGAAGCAGGTAGATAAAACAGAAGTAACTGTGATAACACAGCAACATACTTTGTCATCTTTCTACTGATAAAATACACCAGTACCCAAGGTCCAAACATATCTGTGGTCTAGCTCCTCTTTTCCACCTGTCCTGGGTAACCCAACAAATGTGTATTGTATTCCATATTTTTTCTACACCAATCTGCTCAAGACTGGTACTGTCCCTTTAAGATACAGAGGAAAGAGGAAGAACCAGAGTGTCTTTCCCCGGGTTTGTGGAGGTAAGGGATGCCAGGATTCTTTTAGAAGTCCCTTTAAGAATATCATTACTCCCTTTTTTTGTCTGTCACAGGGGGCAACCCTCATCTCTGGAGCTGGGGAGGACATTATCTTTGGACTTTTTTTCACTGCAGCCACTCAAGACAACCACGCTAGGAAAAGTGGGACTCCTGCACCCCACACTCCACCAGTTCCAGCAGCTGACCTAGTTCCAGCTGCCACTCTCGATGGAGTTGGGAGAGACCTTGTCCAGTGGCACAGAGCAAACGGCTCAGCAGCGTTTGACTGGTTTTGGACAGAAGTAATTCTCCAGGTTTCTTTTTTTTTTTTTTTGCCCTTGTTTCCCATTGGTTGTTGTTTGGGGGAAGAGGGAGTTTTGTAACCATGGAGTTTCAGTTGCTGTGGGTTGTTTTTTCCTTCATTTGTTGTCTCTCTCCCCCACATGGTCAGGAGAAGGAGGCTTCTCTGCCATCTTGTCTTTGTCCCCTGGACAATGCAGTCAGCTATGGAGGCTGCGGTACTGAGGGAGGAGCTTGTTCACATCTTGTTTCCTTTTTTTCCCAGGGAGTCCATGGGATTTAGTACCTTTATATCTTGTGATTATTACTGTTTCTTGGTTGTAGCTGCAATTTATTTTTAGTAAACTGGTATTTTTTTCACATATCTCCTTGCATTTGTCTTTCCATATTGGTGAAAGGGGAGTGTTTAAAACTAAAAGGGGAGTTTAAAACTAAAAGGGCAGACACTCCAAACTCCTTTTGGAGTGTCTGCCCCATATAAATTGTTTTAAACCAAGACACTACCATACAGATGAAAGCAGCTAAACATACTCAAAGGCTTTTAAGAAACTGTATGTCTTTAATTTTTAAGCGTCTTAGTAGATCAGAGTAACCATTCTTATTTTATGGACTGGAAAGAAAACATGTGATTCTTTTCAGCTAAATGTACTTACCTGAAAGTTAGGTTCTTAGACTAAGTTAGTCCCGTAATCTTCTTTTGCATTACTCTGCTTCGGAAGGACAAAGGATAGAAAAGAATAAAATCTCATTTTCTGTGTAAAAGACCAGTGAAAGATGTGCTGGTTTAAAACACAGTGAGAAAATTAAACCCACTTGAGCTTTCCCACTTCCCTCGCTGTAAGGCCCCCAAAACTTTGCTCAAGGAGACATTGAAAAAGGGCTTACAGTTTTTCATGTAATCTGAGTTAGACACATGGGAGAAATACCAACAAGATATTCTCAAGAGGTCAAAACAACAAAACAAAATTTACCAGCAACTTTAGGAAATCAGAAAACTTTGACAAAAGTTTTACAACAGCATTCAATCTACATAAAACATTCCGCAAAGCATTAACTTCTTCCCCTCCATCATGTGGGTGGTATGGAATTAAACAGTGCTAGAAACTCCATCCCTCTCCTCCATAACTTTGACATAAGCACATAGCTGTTCCATATGAAAAATAGGACAGGTCTGTCAAATGCCATAGCTCAAGATCAGAGGAATCACCATCAACAGATACTTTGTGGTAGTGATCTGCTATCTGCATATAAACCACGCAGTGAGGAATTCAAAGAAGCCTCAGGTCTTCACACTCTGGTTCCCATAAAGACTTCAGTTATACTGTTATTATACTTTTATTTGCTGGGAAAACAAAACAGTGGCACATAAGCAATTCAGGAGATCTCTGAAATATATCAAGGACGACTTCCTTTTTCAGTTGTTGAATATGTCAACTAGGAGTGCTGCTCTTCTGGACCTACATATGAAGAACAGTTGTTTCAAAACATGACCATCCATGGCAGTCTTCGTTGCACTGACCATGAGATCACAGAGTTTTAAGATCTGAAAGACCATAAGGAAAATAATCCAGGACTAAAGACCTGGATTTCAGAATGACAGAACTTGTTCAGGGAGTGACCCGTGAGAGTCTGTCATGAAGAGAAAATGAGCTTAGGAATACTGGGACAATTTCAGAAATATCTTTCTTAAAGGATCAGTCCATCTACTCAGCCAGACAAGGAACAATCATAACATAAAGACAAGCTTGGTTAGAGCTAGTAAAAGAATTTTAAAACCAAACCAAATAAGCAAACAACAACAACAAAAAGCAAAACCAAATCAACTAAAAACCCAAACCAAATCAAAACCCTGAAAACAAAGCAACTGCAAACCCTACCAAAATAAACCAAAACAAAGCAAGAAATAAGTATGAAAAGGCTACAAAGGAGGTATATAGAAAAGTGATTGAGCATTCACAGGTGACATTAAGAGGCCAAAATCTCAGCTGGAGCTCAAAGAGCTCAAACGTAAAATAGAAATGTTAAAAAAAAAAAAAAAAACAAAAAAACCACAAACAAACAAAAAAACCCCAAAAACTCCCACAAAACAACAACTACAACAAAAAATACAAACAAGAAAAGAGTGCTCTACCTATGTAAGTGGAAGGTTCTGCACTCATGTAAGTGCAAGGAGTATGAAGGTCCACTTCTGAATGAGACTAGCAAGTTACTCACAAATAGCATAAAAAGTTGAGATACATAATGCCCTCTTTGCCTCGGTCTTCATAGTTAAGGTCAGTTCCAAATTCTCTTTGCCAAGAGCAATGATGAAACAAAGAGCAAAGAATGATCAAGAGAGCATCTGAACAATATGGACATATACACACCTGCAGGGCCTGACAGGATATGTCAGGGTGCTAAGAGAGTTGTATGACATCCTTGCAAAATCATTCTCTGTCATCTGTGAAAGGGTTATAGGGTCCAAGGGGAATCCTGAACTATTCTGAAAGGGAAAAAAGTACATCCATCTAGACAGAGGGCAAAAAGGAAGATCCAGGAAACTGCAGGCCAGTTAGCATCACATCAGTCACTGTGGAAATTAAGGAGTAAGTTCTCATGGAAGAAGATTTCCAGCACATGTAGGACAAAGCAAACAGTAAAAAGTGATGGGGAAAGGCAACACGGATTTACCAAAGGTAAATTGTACTTTACCAACCCCACTGTCTTCTGTGATGTTTGGTGGATGAAGGCAGAGCAGTGGATGTTGTGTATCTTGATTTTAGCAAAGCATTTGACATGGTCTTCCTCAACATTCTTGTTGGCCTGTTGGTCAAGATACAGATTGGGCAGGAAGACCATAAAATAGAAAGAAAACAACCTAAATTGCCAGGCTGAAAGGGTGGTATTTAATGTTCCAAACAATCACTTGTTCATGAGTGGAGTTTCTCAGAGATTGGTACTGCATCTGTTAGTATTCAGTATCCTCATATACAGTTGGGATGATGAGATTGAATGCAGTCTATAAGAGGGACTCTTCCAATACCTAAAAACAAGTAGAGAGGTGGTGGAGAAAGAGACATGGTGGTAGGCAAGAGGGAAAAGGCACAAGCTAATTCAGGGAAAATTCTGTCTAAATGTAAGAAGAAATTCTTTATTGTGAAAACAATTATACATATGATTAGGTCACTGGTGAAATCTTTCTTCCAGGAATTATTCCAGAACTGGTTTGACACTGCATGGCCTAATCCAAGGCTTTCCTTTCAAACAAAGGTTGCACCAGATGATTTCTAGATGTCACTTCCAGAGTAGACTTTTATATGATTCTGTTACATCTGCAAGAAATATCTCTTACAACTAAAGATGAAAAAAAAGGTGAAAGAATGTATCTGACAGAGGTGAGAACACCCTGGTCATAAATCCGTCTGAAATTCAGGATATACTTGCTCAGATTTGGTATCACATTTGCTAACTTTTCATGTAATTGCATCTGTGGTTCAAAGGTAGGTAAAGTTGATGGGGTTTTTCTCTGTTGTTGTAAATCACTATAGTAACACTACTACATAAAACAACCTTGTGGTGGCAAGAGGGAAAATAATCCCTCTCGCTTCAGCTGTCAAAATGTAGGCATCTAATCTAAACTAGCCATCCTGGATCTCATCGTAATTAGTATGGAGAGACAGATGTCACTGGAAAAAAAGATCATAGACAACTCTTGCAAGCCAGATACATATCATTTAGGCATGGCTAAAATTAAGTGAGATGAATTGCTTTTTAAGTGACATGCCCAAGGAAAAGTAATTATGTCTTGCAAAGTAATTCGCTCTGAATTTTTCCTGAAAAGGAATAAGTTCTAAAAGGGATTCACCATGTACAGATTCATGTTCTGACTGAGAGAACAAATGAGTTAAGATATTTAGGCAGTGTTTTTTATGGGGTGTCCAACACAGTGTTACTAAGACCATTATGGGGCTGTATAGAATCTGCTATTAATGGAAAAAGAATCTCATCAGATGTAGAAAGATAGCAGATTTAAGTCTTTGACAAGAGAAATGTTGTGGCTAGGGAAAAGAACCCACAACTGTTTTGTGTGAATAGTGTGCCTAGGTTTAATTTGTCCTATTCCAAGCTTTTATGTCTTTTTTGTAGGTTTTTTTATACCTAATATACCAGAATTCATCTCTGGTTTATAGTATAATAATTTTTATTAGTTCTAAGGGAATATTCAGTTTTTGTAATGATCTGTGACTTGCTTAAAAATAGAATATACACTTTAACACAGAATAGTCCTTGCCCTGAGAACTACTTGATTTATTCCTTGCCAGCAGTTCTGCACCTAAGGTCTTATTTAAAATATGTTGTCCACTCTTTTTGCCTTAACTCTTTCAGTTTATTTCAAGGGGAGCCAGAATTGTTTGCCTTGGGCTTTCCACATGATTGCGGTCCTTTGCTTCTCAAATCAATTCCTGAGGCAAGAGATATAACCACTGTAAATCTTTAGAAACAATACTTTATTGGCTCCAGAACTATCTGCTTTCTTTTCAGGAGAAAGTATAAGGCAGAACTCATAGAATCTGTGGCTGCACAGATTAGTTGGGCTTAAAAGACCATTACTGCTTCTCCTGATTTTTGGAAGGGGGTTTGGAACATGGACAAAATGACAAAATGAGATCTCTATATACTGGGCAATTTTGTAAATCATTTCCATCTCAGCTACCTAAATGGTAATTCTAAGAATTATTTTTAAATTATACCTAGTTTATGGGTTCTGAAATCTTGAAAACACAATTCTGTTATTTGTGATCCACATGCAAAACAATACCTAAAATTACACCCATTCTGTAGTTCCCTTAGATACATGGGTATTCTCATCCTTGCTTTTTCAGTCAAATCATATTAAGCAGAAGAAATTATAACTGTAAATATGAGAGAAAAAAAGAACAGTACATTTAGATTGTTCAGCTTCTTAGCCTTTCTTAGCTCACTTTTTAGCTAAACTGAAGATTGTATTATGATCTGTTTTTACATGCACAACAATCTTTTGCAATAACTGAGGCCCGTAGTTCTATTGGCATCTGAGCTGAGCAAATTAGCTGTGAGTAAACATATTCTTAATTAATTTCTTCTTATAACAAATCTTATTTAGAAGTACAAAAAGGAGGCAGAATGTAGTAATTATAACAAGAACAAAACTTTTCAGTTATTGTGGTGTGGTGCGTTGACTTCATAGGCCTCCAGGTGCCCATCAAGCCACTCTATCATTGCCCCTTCTCAATGGGAGAGGGGGAGAAAATATGATGAAAAGCTCATGTATCAAGATAAGAATGAGGAACACAGTTACTGTCACAAGAAAATGTGACTCAGGGAAATTAATTTATTTCCAATTAATCCAAATAGGATAATGGAGAAAGAAACACAAATATTAAAACCATATTTCTTCCACCCCTTCCTTCTTCCTATGCTCAACTTCCCTTCTGATTTCTTTACCTACTCCCGAGTGACACATATAGATGAGGAATGCAGGATTGTGGTCAGCTTATAACATATTTTCTCTGCTACTTCCTTTCTCCTCACAATTTTCTGATAAATTGTGGGATCTTACCCATGGGATACAGTCATTCATGAACTTCTCCAGTGTCAGTCTCTGCCACAGGCTGTAGTTCCTCATGAACTACTCCAGCTTGATCTCCTCTCCATACTGCCACAGATCCTGCCAGCCTGCTCCTTTGCAGGCTCTTCACAAGATCAAACCTTCCTTTGGGAACATTCCTCGACTCCAGTATGAGCTTCTCCATGGGCTACAGATGGCTATTGGCTCCACCATGGACCTCCAAGGGCTGCAGAGAGACAACCTCCATCAGTTTCCAGTGTCTTCTCATGGAAGTGACCTGCACAGCACCTCCTACTAACAAACTTTGCTACATAAATGTCCTGAGGTGACTGTATGATACTGTATTCCCTATCATCTGTTTATTGCCCAGACATGAGTTCTGTACCTTTAAGCTAGGTCTGGGAGAGAGAGGGGAAGCTGGTGGAATTTTTTCTCCAGCCTGTGTTCAAAACACAGATAACTCCGTCGGTTTTTCCCCAGCTCCTGGCTCTTTTTCTCAGGAGAGAGGTGGAGAGTTAGAATTCTTGACTTTTAGCTAGCTTCTTGTTCGTTAGCTGAGGCAAGAAGATTTTCCCAGGACTGTGGCTTCTTCTTCTTCTTCTCCTGGGACTGTCCAGCTTTGCTTCAGTCTGAAACACCAGAACATTGCCAGGAGCCCCACGCTGCGGCCCAGAGGAAGGCCCTGGGGTGCCACACCCCGGCTCCGGAGGACCTCAGGAGAAGCTGAGCTGGACTCTAAAAAATCCACCATTTTTCTCCACAACGAGAGGGTTTATCATCTAACATTATCCATTTATTTTTCTCCCTTGTGCCTGCGTGCACCCTGCTTGTTAAATAAATAGTTTTTTTCACTTTCATCTGAGAAATTCCTACAAAACCTGTGGGGGAGGGGCTGCCGAAACCTGCCTTCCATTAGAGGACACATTCGTCTCAGGATGTTTCCTCCTAATTTGTCTCT
>VYZQ01054249.1:61228-73337 GCA_013400655.1 Mystacornis crossleyi | reverse complement strand
AAATATAAATTACAAGTAAGCCAGGATAATTTTACCCTTTCTAAAAAAGAACCATAACCTTACTAAATCAGGTGTACACTGTACTGCCTACTGACAATTTTATTAGTTTGCGAAGACCTAGTTGGCATTTGTAAGAGACCTGTTCTTACCCCCCCTACCCACAGCAAGTCAGCCTTGCACAAAGGCTTCCTACAGATACAATATAATATGCTGAGCAGAAGGCAAGTAGTTATTGCCCTCTTGCCAAGGAAACCTCCTCTGGAAGAGGCTTTCAGAGGTAGGAACTGCACACAGGCACTTGTCAAGAGCTGTGTTGGGGAGAGAAATCCCCAGGCATGTGCAGACCACCAATAAGAATTCTAGTCCAGCCTCAACTGAAACAAGCCCCAAACAAACTATCTCCAGAATTTTCACTTCTGTCTTGTTTTCTCAGCTGCAAAATGGGGATAATGAAACACATCACCTCTCTGTCAGTGCTCTGGTCTCTTCGAAGGGAAGAGGAACCAGCATACTGGTTATTCACCACTGTTTATTTAATGATTTCCTACTAAAATTGACAGCCTACTCTGGCCAGTTACACTAATTATCACTTCATGGGATCTGTTTGACTGTCCACGTTAAAAACTACAGCTTTACACTGCAAGCTTTTTCATATTGACCTTTCTAAATCAGGATATGCTTAGCAGTTTGTGGGTGAGACTGAAACTAAACCATACTACCCAGCCAGCATTAAATAAAGCCCCACTGATCATTTCTGCTGTGCTCCTGGCTCTGCCAACCTGCTCAGGGATGCTCCCTCTGCCCCATTCCCAGCCAGGTTCTTCCAGTCAGCTCCTGGCCTCCCACCAGCACTTTCACCCCTGGAAGCTGAGTGAGTTCTTGTGCCCATGTTAACTTTTCCCTTGCCACAGGAGGCTGAAATCCCATCACAACGATAAAAATCAACTCCAACATACTTTGCACCAACTCAGCCACGACTGAGCAAGTGGCCACAATCAGAGATGCTGTTCCCAGTTGCTTCATTAACTCCCCAGTCAGAGCAGTTTTAAATTTAAAAAAAAAAAAGAAAAATCCAACAAACCCCACTTTTAAGTGCGCTTATTGTGGTTTTTAATTAGCGACAGGATTTCAGATAGTGCACACCCACGGCCCCAGAAGGGGGGTGAGGGGAGTACGTGTATGCGCTTGTGAAACCATTGTTCCTCCGTCAACTACAGCTCATCCTCCAGCCCATCCGAGTTCCCAGCTGCCCGGTCACACACAACTTTAAAAGTTCAACAGCTGGGTGTTTTATAACCCTGGAGAAGTCCCAAGCCAATCCTTACGTGGCTGGCGAGGAGCCCTGGCCAAAGGCTGAGGACCCCGCGGGGGCTGTTCTGCCCCACCGAAGGCTGCACCTTCCTCCTCCCGCTGCTGACAAAGTCCACGCTCCCAGCCCGGCGCAGGGAAGGCAAAGTCCACACTCACCCGCCCAGCACAGGGTTGTGTAAGCAGCAAATGACAGAGCCAGGCAGACTGAGCTGCACCGGGCAGTGGCTCGGATCCAGGATCTGCAACCATCTGCAAGTTTGCTTGGCTTTTGTTTCAGTTTTCAGCGCTGATGGATGGAAACAAGCTCCCGGTTCTTCTGCATTACCATAAAGACAATTAAAACAATTTTCCCCCCCTCCCCACAAGCAGCTCAGGAAAAAAGCACATCACAAGCTTAAATGAGAGTGTTGATAATATATTTAAGTAAAACCTGACTTTTTAGAACAAAAAAAACCCTACCCCAAAACAAAACCTCAGTTGTATCACAGAAAACAGCTTTGTCAACAAGTTCCTGTGACTTCTGTTGCAGAGGAAAAGGCTCAGAAAGTCTGCAGGACTCCCTGCATCCTCCTCTCTCCAAAGAAACATTAATTTCTGCCTGACACAAAAGCATTTCTGCTGGGAAAGGGAACACCGCAGGTCAGTATTAAAGCAATTTCAATGTAGCTACCAAGCAATTAGCTGGATAAAACCTTCTCTACATGCTGGTTTTTCCTTTTCCAGAGTCATGGTGCAAGCAGAACTAGCAATCTGCTGGTTTTACAGCCACTTCTGAAGTTGCAGATGACCAAATTTGGATTTTCCTTTCCTTATCACTGAAAGTATTTCTACTTTGGCACTGCACATTTATTCACTGATTTCAGTTTTTTGAAAAACTTTTACCTTGTATTTCAGTATAGCTTCCACCTTCTATGAGCAAACAAATTCAGACGTTTTGATTTTTAAATATTTAAATTCACATTTGTATAACCCTGACATTTTTACTTCCCCCCCACCCCTCCAAGACAAAGTGTAAACAAAAGTTTATCCTGCATTCTGATTTTCCTTTGAAGCCTGTGATTATCTAAGGAATTAACATACTCTTTCCTAGAGATTATCATTGGTAAAGTTTTGGATACAAACCTCTCCACTTTGATAAGTGATCCACCGCTTTTGGAAAGCACCTTTATTGTTTGACCTGATGTTCAAAGCTTTTTGAAAGCTGCCCATCTCCTTTCCTGGAACGATGTTACATCAGGACCTTCTACCAATAAAAGTAACAGGACATAAAAGCAAAACTCCGCCAGGATTGCAGCCATATTGAAGTTGCACCACCAGTATTGTACAGCTCTGCACATACATAACTTTGGGTGCAAGCACACTTGAAAAAAATTTTTATTATGCCAGTTCATTAAAAAATAAGAATTAGATTTATAAATTTTGCAGCTGCAATGAATACCCACAGTACTTTCATCAGACTATATTCCAGGTTCTCTGTTCTCCCACTTCCTTGAAACCAGTCTGCCACTTGTACACTCCTTATTCATATATAGGAACACCACAGCCACATATTCTTTAATAGCCTTGCATTAGGCCCTGTACATTAAAATTACTTAGGTCTTTCTGCTTGCCATAAGTTGGCTCCTGTTTTATATAGCTGGGCTAGGTTTGGACTAAGCTGCTTGATCAAATTCTAAATAAGTTTTTATTTATTAACATCTTGCATCCACACGTTCATCTGCCAGCACTGGCTTTTGACTTACATAGTCCTGTACGCCTTCAGTGTTTACCTCTCTGATGGATTTAGAGATGGTAAAGTTCACTGGAACTTCTTTCCTGTTAAACATTTCTCCATCTCATCTTACGAGAAAGGCTTTCTACACTTCCAGTCATGCTTGTAACCCTTGCCTGTAACTCTACCACTTCAAATTTACCCATCTTTCACTAACACAGGTGATCAGAATGCATACGCTTTCCAAAACAAATCCCAGAAGGACTTGCAAAATAGCATTAATCTCCCTTCCCATCTCTATTAAAAGCAAAATAAGATTCCCCCCTTGGGTGGGTACCTTTCTTCAAGGCTGTATAACCACTATCAGGCCACGTTCACACTCTGGTTGAGCAGTTGCACAACAGTCTCCGTATCTGCTTTAAGAAACTTCAGTGCTAATATTGATCACAAAGGTCAGGAAGAGCTGATGTTGGCAGAAAAACAAAGAAAATCTTTGTCTAATATACTAGAACAGATTAAAATGGTATTTATCTGTTTCTTCCTTCCAACTGTGTATTTTGCGTATGATGAGAGAAGAGTTGTTGCTTCCCCTTTCCATCTGCCAAATCCTTTCATAAATGCACAAGTTGATATTGCAAAACATTTTCTGAGAAAAGCAGGGATATGCAAAAATACTAAATCAGTGATACCATACACAGCACATAGCCAACGTAAAATACTCACTGAAGAACCAGTCAAATCTTCTTCAAAATTTTTAAGGAAAGGTTTTCTTCATTTGAGTCACCTAAACTTTGTGTACAGCTCCCTCAAATTGCCTTGCACTCGCCAGGCAGTAGGACCAGGAGGAGGAACCGTCCTGGCAGGGACCACAGGCAGGACCTCACTGCACCCCTGCCCGAGCAGAGAGAAGCCTCCTGCCCAGCCAGCCATCCCGGGCCCTTCAGGGAACCAGCACACCACAGCTACACCTCACTTGCTCCACAGAGCCAGGATACTTAAAAAAAAATTTTTACATATCCATAATTAATGGAAAATAACTCTTCCGAGGACAGAAGAGGAGGGAAGTTGACAGATCCAATCTGCCATCCCCATATACTTTTTAACTTGAATAAAAATCCTCTGCTTGCCATGTGAGGTTAGTCCAGGCACCAGGCCAAGGCTTTGCTTTTCCCTCCCGAAGTGAAAGGACGGAGCTCCCGCTGCCACGTCGCTAACGCGGAGCCAGAAAGCAGCACCTCGGCCCTACCCAGCACTGCCCACAGCTCTGCAGCTGCACAAGAACCACGTCACTGCTGCTAACCAGACTGGATCAAATTTGCTCAAAGGTGGCGTTATCACCGTCCAAGTCAACTCAGTCACGTAAGAGTGTGTTATTGTATTTGCTTATATTTTATTGAGAGAACGTCACGGAACTTTAAATTACAGCAGGGCCAATAATAATAATACACTTGGTCTACTGGCAAACTAATCCAGTCGATGCTATTTTCCATGTCTCTGCATATCCATATTTTCTCCGTCCCAATTCTCACATTTCACTCCCATTCATCCCCGTGCACAAATCTAACAACTGAGGATACGCTGAAATCAATACACTGTAGTCTAGAAAAAATCTAACGAGGAAAGAAAGGAAGAGAGAAATAAGGATTTACTAAGACAGACCAGAAAGGAATCAGATGTGCTAGCAAGGGCAGGACTGGAATAGTCTAGAAGGTCTGAGAAACTGAAAAAACTTTTCACAGCAACATTTTAGAGCATAATATCATCCTGTTTGACTGCATGATCCCAAAATGCCAAAAGGAAGTGAAACCGTTGCTGTCTAACTTCAGAGTTTTAGATCCACAAATATTGCCTTTACAGTAACATAGCAGCTCTCACACATCCACTGAAGCAACCTATTCAGACCCATAAAAATCCCAGTGTAGCCACCTCGTTCCTTACACAGATTGTGGTTACAGAAGTATCTGAATGGCTTGACTCGCCTTTTATCCAGAAGCGGCTGCTGTGGAAGAGATCAGAGACCCTTTCGGTTGCACTCGGCAGAATTGCCTAATTTCCACCACATCACCATTTCCTGCCCACTGAATAAGGCAGCTGGAACAGCTGGACAAGCACGCCCAGCCCTGTTAACCGGGAGGGGAAAGGGTAAAGATAAAACACCACACACGAGAGCTCGCAGAGAGAAGACTTAAATTAGGTAACAAGACAATTCCTTTCTGTTTCACATATCCTCGCAGTCGTGGGTGTACGGTGCCCTGACTGCTGCTCGCAGTGCTCACTGACCCGAGGAACAGCCTTCAAGTCAACAAAAAGTTTGCACTGTATGCCTAACGAAGTCACAGAGGATGTTTATGTTTCGTGCAGTCACTAAAAGCACTGCTGAACTTAACAAGCAATAATAAAGATGTGTTAGAGCAGCATATGGAGTTGCAAAAATAAACATGTGCAGAGCAGAATGAAACAAGTTAATTTTGCCACCAGCTGACACACAAGAAGCAAGGATTAAGGCTCAGATCATAGACTCATGAAATGGTTTGGGTTGAAAGGTACATTACAGATCATGTCTTTCCAAACCCCCCGCCATGGGCAGGGACACCTTCCACTATTCCAGGTTGCTCCAAGCCCCATCCAACCTGGCCTTGGACACTTCCAGGATGGGGCAGACACAGCCTCTCTAGGCAACCAGTGTCAGTCTCACCACTCTCATAGTAAAAAAACTATTCTAATATCTAATCTAAATCTATCCTTTTGGTCACTTTTCTCCATGTCAAACTCTGCAGAACTTTCGCTTAGTTGAAAAAATCTTAGAATTCCTCTTTAGCTGTAAGATTTCTCATGCATTGGTTACGGTCAGCTATGAATAATGCAACCTGCATGTTCAGTGCCAAGTGTGTAAGAGTGGGACTCTAGACCCTCATGAAGCAAAACTGGTGTTATGATCTATTACTAAAGTTCTCAAGGAACCTCATGCTGCTTCCTATTTATGGCATTTTAACTTCCTGCTGTGGTAGGAACAGCTTAGTGCCACCGAGTACTCCACAAAAGTCATCCAGTAAGACATTACCTGGGTCTGTGGTGAAATCCATAGGATATTTCTTACTTCTGAACATGACATTATTACCTCACCAAGTTAACCACAATGTGAAATACCAAGTCATTTTGGTTTGGTTCTTTAAGGTTTGTTTGACTTCCGTTGTTGTTTTGAGGTCCTGCTGAACTAAAAGGTAATGTAGTTTTATAACAGATGAACCAAAAGGACAACATACAAATAGAAAGTTACATAAGGAGACACCATGGGAATGAACTACCTGCTTGTGTGTAAGCAAAACACAGAAGTATCAGAAAAATCAGGCTTCACTTCTGCTTATTCTGGGTGTTTTATCAGTTTTATCAGAGACCGGGAAAGCATCTGCAGCAGCCTAAGTAATAAACGTCTGATTAGAGAACGGTGAGAAAATGACTGTCAAACAACTTGACTTATGAACATATCAACATATAACCTGAATTGCCATAAAATTAACCTTTTATCCTCAAAACATCCAACATACATTTCCTACAAGTACAAAAGGAGGTTGAACTCTTCAGCGCAGAGCTGACAGCCTGCAGGGTCACAGTGCACAGAGGGAGCAGGGGTCAGTCTTTTGGCTATCGAGTCATTTTGCACTGATCCAGAATCTTAAGTGTTGTTTAACTCCACAATTTCTACAGGGGATTATTTGTGACACTGTGACATTTTCTCTGCTCCTCCAAGCCACGTAAGTTCACTCGTTTAAGGAGACAACATATGTCCATGTTCAGACATCAACACAGACATAGTGAAGCACCACTTAACTATGATTTATACTGAATTTAGATTTATTTTTTGCCAGCCCTTTCTCTTTTCCATAACACCACCAACCTTCTGCAGCTCATCCTGCTTCTGGGTTACTCTCCAAGCCTAAGTTCTCCACAGACCATGTGCAGTTTAACTCTTTCTAACGCTGCCACCTCTTACACACAACAGCCAAAACACGAGGCCACCTCACTACACTGCCAGTCTCCCATTTCCTTCCTAATAAGAATAGCCTTGCCAACCAAGCCAGAAAATTTCTGACCTGTCCCTCAGAATCAGCTTGTGAAGATGTCCATGGATTTTCCCCCCTTGAATGGCTGGCTGGGACCCATACTATCAACAATGCCTCCACCTCTGACCCCAGAAGCAGCACCTGTGGTCCTATCAGATCAGACCACTTTGACTCTTCTAAAGCACATGGGGACCACGCACCACAGCCTTCCTGGGTCATTTGCACCCACCTCGGAGCCAAGACACAGCCACCTGGGCTGCAGTGCCGGGCACACCCCACTGCACGTGTGGATGGACACGTTCCTCCCACCCAGCAGCCCCATGTCCACATGCCTGCACTTTTAGTCATGCAGAGGCCACACGTCACCACCAGTGCGTGAACGAGAGCATGAAGTCAAAGGGAAGAGGACAGAAGGCAGCGCAGCGTTTCACAAACACAGATCTGCTGCCCCTCCCTTGCCCACATCTGAAGCACTCAAGAAAAGCCAGCAAAGAGCAAACATTGTGCCAAATGAAGTGTTGTGTCTCTAGCTGCTCAGTTCCCCAGACGCATGGATTGTCAGGTGGGCTGCTCAGGAGGGACACTGCTCCTGTGACAAAAGCTGGACCCCAAGCCCCCAGCCTGGAGCACGAGAGCAGAAGAAACCTCACTGCATGGCCGAGGATCACCTTTAACAGCTGTGCAACCAACAGAACATAAATCATACAGAGAGATAATTAAAAGAAAAACCCTATCGCAGTCTCAGAAATCATGGGTGGCTAATGAATAAGTGTGTTAAAGAAAGGATGGGCAAGTGGGACACTGAGAAAAGCAGAAGACCTTGGAATTTAAAAAAAAAAAAAAAAAACCTCACTAAAGCAGAAGCCAATTCTGTAAAAATCCAGAGTAAGAAACAGTTGTTTTCTTTCATTGGCTTTTCTTTGAGCTGCCACAGCTTCTAACACTTTCCAGCATTCAAAAATAAAGACTTGTTGCTCTCTCCTCCCCAAGGCAGGCTTTGAAAACAAATTTCCTAGTTAACCTGCCAAAGCAAAAAATGTGATAGCAGCTGAATGTCCGTCTGCCCTGCTCAGGGGATGACTCAGTGGAAATCAGCCCTCAAGAAACACGTTGCCATCCTTCAGACAGTGCAACTAAATAGGAACAAATTCCTCGCCTTAAAAGCCATGGGTTCCATGGTAGCCACAGTTCAATACAGGATTGTATATGAGGAACACCACTAACACGTTTTGGGGAAAAACTACAGCTTATTTTTAACCCCTCTTTTCAATTTTTAATACAGTTAATAAAAATATATCTCCTAACAAGACTATAATATCATTTCCTCAGAGCAGCACAAAAGAACAGGATATTAAGATGTGCTAAGCAAAGCGAAGTAAGAACTGAGGAGAAGACGACCAACATTTTAACTGTTCAAGCCAACCAAACACACTCCTCAAAGCCAAACACCAATTACCATCTGCTACAAGACCAGAACACACACAATGTATGCAACTGGGTCCCAAACTTGCCTCCAGTTCAAATATATCTAGAAGAACCATGTACATGGTATATCCCAATTTGCCTTATCTCATCACAAAAGGAGGAATTTTTTCCACTTCAACCCAAACCATTATTCCAGATACTTTAACATCACATGAAAGACAAAATGCTGAGTCCCCCAGTAAAGCAACACCCTTCATGCAGTCAGTCAAGCCCAAGCTGTGCCTTTGCTTTTCAAACTAACCACTTCTATCAGTACTTATAGACAAAAAGCCCAACTATTTGGGCATTATAGACCCCAAATAACCCACAAGCTCTGCAGTTCCAACTGGGTCTCTTGTGCTCTGTTAATTTATTCTAATGAAGTGATGCTTCTGGTTGCCATTTGCTAGTAACAAGACACTGAAAGCAATTTTTTCCTCTTCTATGGGTTGACATCACGTGAGTCCACAAAAAATAGAAGCTGACCAGAAGGAAACCTACTCAGTGCTCTCATTACCCACAAATGCTGTCATCTTTTTTTTGTCTGCTGCATTACTCCACATCAATAAATAAATAAGGAGCAGAGCAATGCATAACACTGAGTAACATACCCGGATCAGTTCAAGTGTCTGCAAGGGTAAGGTCACTTATGTTACTTGAATTGCCACTGAACAGGGACATACTTCTAAAACAAAGGCAAGTTATAAAGTAGAATGAATTCTTTCAGTTAACTAATCATACACTAAAGGAAAATGGTAAGGTCATCCCGAAACAAATCGGGACAACTCTCTACTCCCACGCTGTTTCTGCTATCAAGGTCCAAAATAATCACACCATCTTACTTCACTGCAGTGTTGGGCTTGACTAAAGAGCTGTGCAGAAATATTTGGGGCAAAAGGTAACACTGGGATTTAGGTTATAGGGATTTAGGTTACTGCCATTTTTTAGTGGGTGAATGGAGAACAGGGAGCAACCATGTAAAATTGACACAGCTGCACAGAGGCCCAGAGAACCCACAAACTAAGCAGAACACATTGATTTTGCTAGTCTAGATTAAAAGCATGGGGAAATCTGTCCACAACATCCCAAGCATCTCTGAGGGTGGCAAGGGTCATCTAAAATTGTTGTTTATTGAAGTTTTTATTAACCTCTTGAAAGCAATTTCTTTCTCTCTTTCCAAAGCATTCCATACAAAACATTCCTGAAAACATGAAGTATATGTTTAAATACATATATACACACACATTCTATTATTAGAGTCCTTTGCAAGGGCCTAATAATAGAAACAGCCATAATTACAACTAAGGCAGCGAAAAGAAACCAGGACATAAAGCATGTTTTAAGGTATTTGCATTGCTGCCACAGAATTGCCATACACTAAGTCAACACAGAAAAATCAGACAGGCTTATCACCTTCATCTCCAGAGAATTCAAGTGTTTGCTTTCACTTATTCTAAATCTAACAAATAGCAAGATAAACCAAAACACAACAGCAGAAACTCCTCTCCTGAATCCATCTTGTCAATGCACTGAGTACCTTCTAGAACAAGGAGCAGATGCCAGAACAAGCAAAGCCACGTATCAGTAACAGCTGCAGTTTTGTCCTCTTCAACAAAGAAATTACAAAATATCTATTTAATTACTTATGAATTGTTTGTTGCTTCATATTACAAAACTAACACTATACATAGCTGCAGTTTACTAAGCAGAGTATCCACATGGCAATTTTCAGTATATCACCATTATAAACTGTCACCACTAGAAAAACAAATAGAGAATGTTTCTTATGCAGCTGGCTTTTTGTCTTTAATCTGCTAACAAACACCACAATTTACTTGTAAACAAAGGATTCCTCAGATCAAATGCAGAAAGCATGTCACTGGAGAAGCCCTACATTTTAACCTCTAAGCTCAAGGAAACCCATCCTTTTCCCAATTAAAAGCACCACAGAGATTTGCTCAAAGCTCCAATACCTGGGACCTCCAGGGAATATTCCTGCTCAAGAACAGACTTTAACACGACGTTTTTCCTGTGTACTTGCTCAACAGCACCGTCATTTTTCATCCAGAGCAGAGCACAGATTTAACATCCACAGCAGCATTTCTGAAAGGCAACTCATCTCTCCAACACTGTGGCAAATTCCACAATAAATCACATTTAATTAGTTTGTGTTGTGTTTTTTTTTTTTCCCTGGCTGCCTGGAATTCAACAGCAAGCAGGCTTCCAACTTTAATTTTGCAAAGAGGTGCTTAGAATAAACTGATAAAAACGCCAACCACCACATCCCCACTGGAAGCTGTTTGGAGTTATCTGCTCGCTGACACACCAGCATTCCTGCCTGTAGATGGCTTGTGTATCCAGCGGCTCCTATTTCCACTGCCTTGTTTGAAGAACTTCCCTCTTCCCACATACCTTCCATCTCCAGGGACAGATCACACAGGGACACTAAACCTTGGCCGTAAACAACATGAGTTTTGATACTGCTGTTTCTAAAAGATCCTCCACCACTCAGCAGTGCAGAGACAATCACTGAGGCACAAATCCTCTCTGGGCAACGCTTGAGAAACTCTTTGCCTTGCCTGTATTTTGCACAGCTGAGATTTACACAGGGCTCTGCTGGCTTCTCCTGCTATTTATTTTATTTGCTGTACACTAAAGGCTACTGCAAACAAATGAGACTTCGATAACTTGTGGCATGTTGCTCAAAGCAATTCCAGTGCACTGGGACACTACTTCCAGACTTAACGCTCATTAGCCACATCCTTGGTGAAATGATGGGATGCTCTCCCAAGGTGTCCCAAACTGCCACTCCAGGTGCTCCAAAGAGGTCACTCCATCCTCCCTCATGTCTTTTCTTTGGAGGGAAGTGGCAGACTACAGTGAAGAGAAAAGCACTGTAGAGAGGAATTTGTTTTATTCAGGTGTGTTCGTGTTCTGGGCCTTTTATTCAATTATATGTATTTAGTAGGAATTATGATCCTCACACTACAAACATTTATTCATACTGTAAATGTTGGTTCTGACAACCTACATTTTTGAGGAAAAAAGTCAATTATACTTATTAGAAAGTTCAGGAATACAACCACACACGCACAAGTTTGCTGCATGGTCTGTGTATCTTTCCTTGCACAGCCTGGGTATATTTTCTTGCACAGCCTTATGAACTGCACAAGTTTGACTACCCTTCTCTTTCTCAGAGGACATAAAGGACACTATAAAGTGACAAGAAAAAAAGCCAAATTCTCTGCTAAGAAAGAGGTATAATGGAGAAATCTTCTTTCAGTTCCCTAAATACTACACATAGAAAAGAAAGTGGCAGGATAAACAGATTTCAGATTGGAAGTTACAAACTTTTCTGAGATTAAAGATAAAATACTTGCAGTATGGAGTTACAGCTCTGAGCTTCTTGGCTATAGCAAAATATCAGCTTATTTTGGCTGCTAACTACCTTCATTTTTATCCTTTGGCCAACTATAGGCTAACAGTATGAAAAATCCCTCTCATTGCTGTCCCAGCAGTGACCTCAAACCCAAACCAGATGAGTCCCAAAGGCTCAAAAAAA
>VYZQ01054249.1:44156-56120 GCA_013400655.1 Mystacornis crossleyi | reverse complement strand
TTTTTTTTTTTTTTTTTTTTTTTTTTTTTTTTTTTTTTTTTTCCCCCAGCAGCAACTTGGATGGAGAAAGAGAGAAGTACTCAGCAAAATGGCCTTTGGTGACCCCTCAGGCTGAGGGCATGGCCCTGAAGCATCCCTTACTTGGACCTCACCCTGCCATTTGAGAGGCGGGACTGGCAGGATGCTCGAAGCAAAGGTGGAAGATCTCCTTACAAAAATATCCAGAACAAAATGATGTAGCACCTCTCCTCTCTCCCCCTCCTTGTGACGACATAACTTGCTCCTTCCACAGAATAAAGAGAAGGCCATACAATATGTTCTTTTCTTGTTTTTAAATGCTTTTTTGTCAGTATGTCTCACAAACTGATAAAGTTAGTGCAATTTAAACAACTGAGTACTCAAAAATCACGGTACAATCTGGTCACGGCAGTCTTCTCTCACTCTTTTATGTGACAAAAAAAGGAAAGCTAAAGGCAAATTAGATTTTACAGATTAAAACACAATAATTTCCTTCAATCCTTACAATGCTTTATTTTCAAGATAGTGCCTGTGGAGACTGGCACATGCAAGTAAATCTGGGTAAGGGTATGTAGCTTATAATGGTCACTTTTACTGCAGGGAATCCAAAATTCTGCAGGACACTCTCTCTAAATAAGTAGGGCATGTAAACATTAGCACAAACCAGGATTTCTGTCTGTACCTCTCTATTTAGAGGAAATGAATGCCAGTTATTCACTCAGCACATATTCACAGGTTTGCATTCATGAACTGACTGAGTTTGTACTCATGGTATTAATTAGCACATTTTCCCTTTTTAGGATAACACAAGTCAGGGTTTCTCATGCTCAATAACATGTGAAGATATCAGGGCCCAAAAATCTTATTGTTAGGATAAGATCAAAGGAATAACCTCTGTATGACTCTGAAAAAAAAATTCTCTGTCTCTTCTGTTAGTGCAGTGCATGGTAACTTTGCATTGCACATCAGTGTGATAAAAGCAGTTACTTACTGGACATAATTTTATTACATTTAATGAGCAAGTTTTTAATTCAGCTTTTGAATCTCACAGAGATTCAAGCAATAAATAGAGATACTACTAAGCAACAAATACGTCCAGTCACACTCTACTGGAAGTCACAGAAGACCAGGGAACTTCACCAGCAGCTGGAAGAGGCTCTCTAAATACCCATGCCATTACTGTAAAGGTGTGATTTCTGACACCCCAGACGTTGTTGTTTGTCAGGGATATTATTCTGTTAGCTGTTTCTTAATCTTTACAAAGGCATCATGGAAGAAAAGGTTCCTGCTGCCCTCTCTTCCATGAGAAGCAACCTTGTCTTCACAATTTGTCTGTTTGCAAGCTGAGGCCTTACACAGGGCATTTTTTACATTTTTTCGTCTACGTTGGTTTTATAAGTTTAAATAAGTTCCTGTCTGCTAAGAACTTCCAAAGAGCATTGGCACTTCACCAATTCAAGAAGCTCGCCGTGAAGATTACACACCAGTGGTGCTTATTCAAAACAATAATTTCTGACCACTATACCAGAAGAAAATAGTCTCATTTATTGCCTCGTAATCATGCATCTCTGCAGTGTTAGTTGCAGTTTTGCCAACGAGAAGGATGTTCCTTTTTGATATTTTACAAATATTTCAGCTAAATCTCCTTAACACTGTGCAGCTCTTTGGCTCGTTAGGTTTGCTTGGGGTTTGTTTTGTTGAAAGCTCTTGTTTCAGTTCAGGCTCTAAAGAAAACAAAGCGGTATTGCTCGCATTTTTAAACCCAAAAGTAGGGCCACGGAAAAAAAAATTGTTCTTCTTGGAAGAGTTTGGAGATTGGCATTCGTGAAACAGCTGGAGATGAAACATACAGCACTAATCCTGTCCAGTTGCTCCTGGTCATGTTGCACATTCAGGAAATTCATAATTAGGTGGTTATATCCCCAGTGTTTCCCCTGCAGCACTCTTTACAACCAGCAGTTTATCTTCTTGTCATTAATAAAAAAAAAACAAACAACAAAACTCACAACTACAAAGAAAGAAAAGGGGGAGAAAATACAAGCAGGAATGACTTAAAATATGCTTAATAGCTTCTTCTCCCTGTAAAAACAAAAAATAAATCAGATGTTGTCATTTCTGTGCATACCAGCAAACTTCTACTGATCCACTGCCCTTTTCTATCACAAAAGTTTTCCTCTGTGCTGTATCTCCTTCCTCTTCACAGATTTTTCCAGTTAATTTTTTTCTTTTCCCTTGCCAGTCATGCACTTGCTTTCCTGTAAAGGGCAGCCACACCTGACAATTTAGAAATAAACGCTTTAACAAGTAAATATTTATTTTTCTTGCCAGTGGAAGCACTAGACATGGGGGCTTTATTCCTAGCTCCCACCAAGGTTTCTAGTGAATTCCTAAGTAGTTTCTGCTCTTTATTTAGATTTCTCTAGCGGTATCATGAAAGCCTTTTCCCACACACTGGCAATCTTCATACTGCATGCTACAAACGGCATTTTGTCAAAAATTCGTCTTCATTTTAAATCAGTCACAGCACAACTTGAAGGATTTTTCTTCTTTTCATAGCTGAAGAGGTTTTTCCAAGGCCATACCAAAACATTTATATTCTAGACACAATAATGTATCTTTTAAATCCAACAGCCTTATCTACTGTTAATGACATACATATGCAATATGGAGATTTTTGTGTACGGGGCAATCCATGAGAAATGTTGCCAACTTTGGAATTAAACTGCTACCAGTGGCTCAGCAGGTTTGCTCTGCAATAGCAAAGCATTCAATATAAGCTTTTTAAACAATCATGATTACTGATTTTTCCCCAAAGTAACTTAAAAGAAGACTACTCAGATAACACCTCTAGTTAAAGTTCAGGGGTTTCCATGCCTGTGATTAGGAAGCTACGCCGGTGGCTCAGAAGTCTGGCTCTTAAGAGATAAAAAACCCACAGCAATTTCATAATGCCTACAGTGAAGGCACAAATAACTTTAAAACAACAAGAGTCGTAAGCCCCTCTGGTGCTGGCAGTTCCAGCCCCCAGGTCACGAGATGACCATAAATCCCAGTGAGAGGGGAGGGAAGAGCCAGCCCAGCCTTGCTTCCAGCGCTTCTTTTCCAGGGGAGCCTTGGCCACGTTGTGTGCATTTGTGGTTTCCTCCTCCTTTCAGAATTTTGCTAAGTGTATTTTTAGTCACAAAAGACGCAAAAATAAACCTAACAATGCCCTTTTTTTTTTTTTTTCCCTGTCTAGCCATCAGGGAGCATCTCCAAGTCCCTGGCTGACAGTGTGGAAGCAGAAGGCTCACTGCTTTTGAATGGAGATGCCCAGTCATGTCCATGTACAAGTCCTCTTCCAAAACATCATGGGAGTCAGATAGATTCCTCAAAAGCTCTATATATCTGCAATAAACAGAGAATCTTTATACCAGATGTAAAACCCCTATGAAAAAAAAATCACCAACGTCCGGTGTATTATCTGGAAAAAAAAAAAAAAAGGGCACTGAACAATTTAAGAGTTTCACATCAGATTTTTCTCCATCAATGACTTTTCCAAGAGCTTTCCCAAAGCTGCATGGAAATACATCAAGTGCTCCTTTGAAAAGCAGTCACGTTTTAAAAATTATTTACCAAGCTGCTAACTTTTCCAGACTTCAAAGGTGATGCCTGAGATTGTTTATCATCATGAAATAGATACATTATTGTGTCTGGAATATAAATGTTTTGGTATGGCCTTGGAAAAACCTCTTCAGCTAACCCTGCCTCAGGCTGGAATGATTTAAAAAATAATGCATATTTTACAATTCTATTACTTTTTTATCTACAATAAATAGCCAGGCTTACCTTCTCCATCATGCCCTGTCACATACACTATCACACCTAAATTCTACACACTTTCAACATTTTTTTTAATAACAAAGTTAAGATCTAGCAACATGCCCTAAAAATCAACAAAACCTGGAATTATTTCTTTATTAAGGGAGGAGCAAGTGCAACAAGGAAGGCAATATAGGCAGTGTGCCGTGTCAGCTCCTGCCTTCCTGTGTGCACCCCAGCAGATCACAGTGTGATAGGCAGTGATGTGAAGTGGTGTCTGCATCAGTCCCGAGTCATTCCATGGCTGAGAGGTCAAACATGGACTTAAATCTCGATTGAAAGCTGACCACAGGGCTGATACAGGTCTGGAGGAATGATTGCAGCCTGTTGAAATAAGAAGAAAAAAAAAAAAAGGGAGAGGAAAATAAACCCAGGTGGATTCTTCACAGGTTTCTGCTGCTGCTTTTCTTAATTCTTGAAGATTTGTGTGATTTAAACAAATGTAGAAGGGACAGGAAATCAAATAGAATAATTTTCATTACCCATACAATGATTATGTGAGGCTTAATTGATGGGTGTTTAAAAGTACGCTTTGTGATTTCTGGAAGAAAGTTGTTACAGAGGAAAGGTGCCATAAAAATGCCAGCTGTAATGTAAATCTCATGCCATATACAATAAAGATTAAATAAGTATAATAGACGTTTTAGAAGGATTGACAAAGTTCTCATACACATATTTCAGATGTTTCTTACTCCTCTCCCCCCACATTACTTCACCTTTAAAAATGGAGTCACAGGATAAGGAGCAATCTACTTTGGGTCACACTTTTCACCAGCTCCTCACCACAGAGCACACAGTTCTGTTTCCCTGGGTTAAACTCTCTGGGAGATTTGCAGAGCTGATTCCCAGGGCCCACAGCCAGGCTACATTTGGAGCAGGGCACAGCAGTCCCCCTCTCATCCCTGACCTCCAGCCCAGAGCTGTCACCCCCCGGCCAAGCTCTGGTCCTTGATGCAGCCAGGCAGCACTACAGCACCTGGGTTCCAGACTCTTGCAATGCCTTCAGCAAGCTGTTTGCTGTTCACTGGGTCCATTTTTACTTCCAACGCTGTTTTGCTGTCCCAAATTCACGAATATCCTCAGGGTCTCACAGTCTGCCCACAATGTTTGTAGCTTCCCGGGCTCTCTTAGCTCTGCTTGCCGGGATGAGGATGGGGAAGGGCACAGATACCCCAGGAGCCGTGGTCTCCCTGACCAGACCACGACTCTTCTCAGTCCAAGTTGTAAGGCCAGGGTTACATGAGCAAAAAAACTGCATCTGTGTACTTCCAGATTTCTTCTCAGCACATTTATCCCAGAACAGGAATGTCTCCTGAACTTGTCAGAGTGCACGGTGCAGTTTGTGTCAACGCCACACCTTTGTGCTCACCCCGCATCTGCTCTGGGAGTCAACGTATAGCTGGGATGGAAGTGCCTGATCTGGCATAAAGCCTGGCTGTTCAGATGAGTCCATCAGAATTTTTAAAATAAACTGGAACTGGCAGAGAGTTTAGACCACGTAAATACTTGATCTTGTATGGCAGCACTTTTTAATCCTGTCCTGTCCAAAAAATAAATGTATTCCCTTGTCACACCGCTCCCTTAGTCCTTTGGGGTTTTGGTTCTTCTGTAACTATAAAACAGGGACCCCAGCATTTCTATAATGGGATTCATATAAATTCCTCATGAAAGCGTGCACCTACTTGGAAGCAAAGCTGAACTGATATTGAACATTTCTTCTGAATGGTACTAAAATCCCCAGAGATTAAACTGAAAATGCATCAATCCTTCAGAGTGCTGGGGGCATGTATTTATATTTAACTTAATCCTGAGATTAACATATTCAAAATAGACTTGGCAGTTCATTATGAGAGAGCTATAAAAGTACTCTGAAGTATTCAGAATAATCAAGTAAGCACATGCAGTATCAGGGGCCAAGATGGAGTTATTTGGAAAAAGCGTAGTTCTGTCTGGCACAAAGAACATCCTGTGATGACCAGAATTCTAATTTCAACAAATGCTCAAGAGATGCCCATATCTTACTTTGCATTTCTTGTATAATGCTACATATGGAAAGAGAGAAAGAGAGTTATGATTCTATTCTTGTTGGGGAAAGATTTGAGCTTCAGAGAATTATTTAAGTTTTAGTAACTCATCTCCTTTTACAAGCTTGAACTTGATCCTGGAAACTGCTTAGTTCCATTCATCAATTGACTTTGTGACTCCATCTTAATAATAAAAAAATGACACCTGAGTACTTTAAACATCATTTACTGAATCTGAGAAGAATAAACTCTTGCAATCTGTAAATTATGCAGCCAACACTTAAACTTAGATGTGTTAATCAGGGAATGGAGGAAACACGGTTAAAGGCAGCTGATACAAGTGCTACATTTTCAGTAGCCAGAAGATATTGCTACAGAAGGGGAAAACAAGGACCTTTGATTTGGTTTTGTGATAGGTCAATCCAGTGAGCAGGTGTCTTTTCACTTGGGACACAGATTATGAGAATGAAAGCTAAGAAAGTGAGAGCAGAAGAAATTTTAGATAGGTAAACTTTTACATAAGCCTGTTAACACCTGATTGCTTTTGAATACTGACAGACAGGATCAGTGGGATTTCTTTGAAGGGGCTGTGTTGCAGTCACCTACAGCTAAAAATAAGAGACCATATGATGCCCAGAACACACAACATGTGGGAAAACCTTGACAGGCCAGGGAAGAGCCGACAAATGGGGTTTGAAATCTGGGATGAAACAAAGTGATCTTTTGCTGTCTCCTGATTAATTACCTTGGCAGAAACAAGCTGCTCACTAAGGTTCCTTTCGGTGTAAGATGCAAACCTAAATTTATGCTGCTTAGTTCAAAGGCAAAGGCAAAAGCTGGGTTAAACCTGTGGTATCCCTGCATTGTTCAGAACAGAGACTGGATTAGGCTGAGCTTTGCTCCCCAAACTGTGGCTCTAGCTCCAGGGTCGTGATGCAAAGTCTTTGGTAGGACTTTAGGCTTGAGCTGTTGCTGGCTGGTACCTCTGTGCTCTGCCCTCTGGGTTCTGCTGGCCCTCCTGGGGTTTGCATCAGTGCTGCCAATCAGGTCAGGATATTGACCTGGCTGTGAGCCAGCATTCCTAAAAGGGTTTGGGTTTATTTTGGCTCTTCAGACCAGGTATCTCCATGGCTGGTTTCCAGTGGCACCAAAAGCAGGGGTGTGGGCTGCAGTACAGAGGTAGGCATGGATGCCAGAGGAGGACAGATATTTATGAAGCCAGCATTACTGCCAGGCACATGCAGCAACATGACTTTGAACCACGTCGTCCAGGCACGTCACGTACCGAATTCCACCAACAGGAGACAATTCCCCTTCAGTTCATATGGAAAGGACTTATGGTTTAGCATAAGAAAAGCTCTATTATTTCCTCTCCTGCCAAATATTTCTGAGCAGCTACAGTGTTCACCCCATTGACAGGTGTGAAACTCTACCTGGTCACTAATCCCTTACCTGCTCCCATGGATAATTAAGTGCTGAGCATAAGTGTAGCCTGCAGCATTTTCTGTTGGGAGGAAGCCCAGCTGCTGCAGAACGAAGATCCAGACCTGCTGCAATGCCAGGGTTGTAGTACCACTCCCCACACACTCTGAGTCATGTGTCTGCTGCCTCAGTTCCTCCTTTTTGCTTCCCTGATGAGCACATGCATTCACTCACATGCACATGTGCACAAGCCACACGCTGTGGGGTTCAGGAAGGCTTCCTGCATTCAGGATTATGCAGCCCAAGGAGTTTTCTAGGGCTTAAGTGCTTCTGGATGCTTATTAAAACACTGAGCTGAGGATCTCAGTGAAATATATGGCGACGTAGAAGGGAAGGGCCCCAATTCCACTGCTGTCAGCCAGCCAGTTCTCATCTCCTGCTCTGGAAGTTTAGCACTCCTGTCTCTTGCTGTTGGGCTCTTGCTATCATGATCCTTATAACAAGGTCTTTTTAGGGTATGTAAAAAAATATTTTTCTTTCCACTGCTGTTTCAGGAACATTCATTTGCATTTGCTTGCTTTTTCTGCACTCTGACATGCAAATATCCAGAACACCTGAACAGATCTCCATTCAGAATTGCTCATGTTAGTGTCTAAGAAGCAGCCAAGCACCCATCACTTTGTGTACAGTTCTCTTTCTTCAAATAAAGCTGGAGTTAATGCCTTATCAGGATAAATCCTCTGCAGGTGAAGACTTTCAGAACTCAAAACATCTGAAAAAATTAATACAGCAGGTTCCCTGAATATCCTGAAATCTTCAGAAAGACTGAAGATGAAGAAAACCCACTGAGAACAGACGACGACATTGAGAGGAAGCCTGGGCGGCACGGTGGAAGTATTTGGAAGGGAGACTTCCCCAGGGAGAAATGTTACTTAGCTGCAGGACAGTTTGAAATTATCTGTCTGTGCTTAAACTCCAGATTCAGCTCACCCAGACACGTTTGTAGGCAACATCAGTCAGAGCCAGCATACTGGCTTCCCAGGAATCGTTATTCTTTTCTTGCCTTTTGTTTTTGGAGCTACTTCAGAATTAGCTGTGTACTCAGACCTGAAGTTATAAATGATACCAGCAATAAGGGACATGCCTAATTTCTCCAATGCACACACCTGTTGGAGCTGTTTCCCTCCAGGAATTGCCCTAATGTAAGTTTTCCTTAATGTCCAATACCAGGTTACTTGTTTATGAGTGTCAGTAGTTTCAGGAGGGTATAATCTGGCTACATTATTTTTCTGTACATTGGAAGAAAGCACAGAAAGAAAAAGGTTTTTATTTTCCTCAGATGGTATTGGTGCTACGTGCAGAATAGTTCATGTTTTATTTCTTCTTTGGGACCTGTGGATTTTCTTTGACTTCCTCATTGCACTGCTTAGCTCCTTTCTGGTGCACATGAGTTTTCTGAGGACAACAGTCATCCCACCTGGAGGATGAATTGTGACAGCTCAGTGTTTTGGAAGGACCATTCAAGGCATCCCTTGGGCCTGCCAGGACACGCGATGCAAGCTCAGCTCACCACCTCTGCTGGGGTTTGGAGTAGGCAAACCTGTAGTGAAGGCAGGACAGTGGCAATGTGATAAAGAGGATGTGATCACTTTGTAGAGTTCTCAAACAATGGGTGTGTTTATCAACCTGGCAAGGAACTCCTGTGGTGGGCAAGAGGCAGTAAGGTTAGTTTGAAGGTAAAGAGATGGGGTAAAACTAAGTCTCTCCTTTGGTTTTATTTTGTGGAATGAGAGGCAGAAGCATCACTGGAAACAGGAGTGTTTCCTCACTGCTCCAGAGGGTGGTTTGACAGAGGAGATTTCCTACAGAACAGAGACATCCTCCGTACACCTCCCTCCTCCTCCCATTTGCAGCTTTTCTGACCCCTGAGGGTTTCTCACAATTCAAGAACCAAAGAGAAAAAAAATAAAAGGGGACATAAAGCCTAGGTTTTTAGCACTTCCTTCCAAACTCTTCTAGCTGGGTTAATTTTGCTGCCGTTCAGTTTATTGTGGTATTTTCTTTCAAGTTTCAAGGACCCTAGAGGCCTCGTCACCTGTGATATTACTGAGACTCTTTCTTCTCAGGATTGTGTCTAACCAGTGCAGACGTCTTTGATTGTATTTTACCGACTACAAGAAGCAACACACCCAAATCATTGGTGGTGTTTAGACTCCCACTGACTTGTTTGGGTGTTCCAATTCAAGGAATGTGCAAAAATGTGCAAAAGCAAAGGCAGCATTAGCTTAGTTCCTCTTGACCTTCCCTTATCTGCAGACAGAGACATAGGTCCATAAACTCAGTGTTTAGTTAAAGCATAACTGCTGGTACTGTGAAGTTGGTAATGAGGAAAATGAAGCAGAGATCAAAAGATTCACTTTTTTGTGGATTTAATTTTCTTCCTCATCTTTGCACTTTGGTCGTAAACACTGCCATTCCCCCTCTGCCCTCCTGTTCCACACACTGAAGATTAAGTTGGGAAATATTTTTAGAAAAGACATGAGTATACAGAAGGGAGTATTAGACTGTGACCTTATAGCTGCTTTTGAAGTTTTTGAAAGCTACATGGCAAACGTTCCCAGCATTTCCAAATTCTCAGAAAAAAAGAGATTCATGGATTGCTCTTCATTAGTTTAAGTGTACTAACTAATTGGCCACATGTATGTTTATTCCCTTTCTCTCATGCATGCACACACAGAGCGAAGCCAACACATATATTCCAAGATGCCTGAAACAAATAATGGTCCCACAGTATTGCCTCAATCGCTACTGGCATGGGAAGAAAAGTAAACAGCAAAACAGGAAAAGGAAGGCTAAAACTAGATTAAACAGATTGCTGCATTCAAGAGTGTGCAGTCAGCTGGGAACTTAGTGAAAAAGAGAAAAAATAGTTGAAAGGAAAAGTTAAATAACTTACAGTCCTCTCTTGTATTTGTGAAAATCCCTCACCAACTGTGTGGTAAAATGCCCTTAAACTAGCATGCAGTATAAATCTTGGATGTACAGAATTAACCTTTCATGCATGAAGGTAAGCAAAATATCAGGTTATTCCTCATCACTGGAATTCAAATTAGGCCCAGATTGTTCGACAGGAGCTGGAAGATGACAGGGAAAGAGAAAAGGAGCTTCTTTGTCTCAGTTACAGGAGAAGAAAAAAAGCAATTTCTCAAGATAAAGACATGTTACCAATGGAAAATCATGCTGCATATATGTAACACAATATGGTTTCAATTATCTGTAAGAGGAGGTGTGTAAAAATCAAGGTGATTTAAAAACCTGACCTATCACCAAAGCCAGCAAGATCCCTCACTGTTTCTATCATTTGAAGCCAAAGCCTTCTGCTGAATACTCTAGTCTTTTTTAATCCCGGTTTGGATTTGAACTTGAACCCTAGGTCCTAGAATAAATCAAACCCACATCTTAACATGCTCTTTCCAGACTGTTTCTGATGATAACACAAGCTCTATCAAAATAACCTGGCTTTGCTTCTGCAATGATTTCCAAGAGCTACAACCAGGAATTTCGCTACTTTCCTGACTGACTGCACAGATATACCTTTCCAGTTTAGCTGCCTGAGCCAAAAAAGAAACCCTAGCCTCCTTCACCACTGTTTTAGATTTTTACATTTGGAAATACGAAACTATTTTAGAATAAAGACTCTGTTGGGACAACCTATCATGTCAGTTAGAGAATACTTTTCCCTCCTGTCTGATCTTCAAGAGTAGTTAAACAACTTGTGTGCAGTATTTCTGAGTTCTGCTGTAGCCTCATAAATGGAAAGAATTTTTTGGAGTGAAACATGTTGCTGCCCATTGGTCGGAAGGCACAGAAAGAGACTTTTCAAGTAAGTTAAGGAGAAATGCATCTGTTGTTGCCCTGTGAGGAACACCTGTAAGTAACCCTAGAGACTCTTTTCACCACAGTCTAAACCCAGGATGTTCCCCAGTTATGCTACCAAGGGCGTTATGTTTGGGCAAGTGCTGTCTTTCTGATGGAATGTGTAGCACAGGACACTTCTTCCTTAATCACAAAGTCCTCTCCTCCAGGTCAGGAAAGACCTTTCCGTTAGATTAGCCCAGTCTGGGCTAGTGAATGCCACAGGTTCACCTTCCAGCAGTTATGACTGGAGTTACTCAAGAGCCGGATGTCTCTCATGAGCTCAAACCTGGGCAGTTAAACCTCCATTTCCAATGGTATTTCTCGTAAGACATTACTTTCTGTTTGTCCTTAACCGATGTCCTGCAGCAGCACTTGGTTAACTTGTTTCTAAAACGTGCTGCATTTCAATTTCCAAGTGATGGATATAGATAAAACTGTGTGGTCTGCAGTGCTTCTGGACTCCTATGGCCAACTTATACCAAGTTATATTAGCCCAGGTTCTACTGGATTGGATCATGGTTGGTTGCTCAGGTAAATGCTAGGGTGGTTTGTGCTGTAAATCTCAGGTCTATATCTGACTTGTAACAAAGAGGAGATCTGAAGTTCTAGGACAGCCAGTATCTGAACTTTCATCTGTATAAGTATTTGTTCAGAAAAGTAGAATGTGTATATATATATATATATAAATTTCAAAAAATAAATTATGAATGTACATGTTGTT
>VYZQ01054249.1:27387-43186 GCA_013400655.1 Mystacornis crossleyi | reverse complement strand
TAAATTATGAATGTACATGTTGTTTTTCCACCTGTATGAGCCACAGACAACAAAAATAATTTCACAGAACTGGAAACACCCTTATCAGATATGAAATCATGGTAATACAACAGAGGGCTTCTATATATAGAAGTAGGGCAGTGGCGCTCTGGTTGTTATCATTAAATTTTATTTTATTTTTCTGAAGATTCCAGGTACTGGTACCATAGAAACAACATTAAAACACTAACACGCCAAGATGCAATGCTCACTGCTATCTCTGTAATATTAGATTTCAGCCTTTGTGCTCCACTGGCAGTGCAGGGAATGGTGCCTATTTCAGCAGCTGCATCAGAACGGGAGTTTGCAGCCAGCCTTGCCCCTTTCCCCCAGCTGTTCCTTCCAATACCTGGTGGGTTTTCAGCCCCTGGTCCATGAATTCCCACCTCTCTCCCTGTCCCAGAAATGTCTAAAGATCTGAAAGTTTCCAAGGAGGTTTTTTTCCCTTGTGCTGAGCCTTCAGCTGCAATCCCCGTGCCTGGTGGAATGCAGGTGGTAGACAGCAGTCTGTGATTGCTTCAAGGACTGCAAATAGAGGGAGAAAAAAGTACTCAAAGAGATGAAACCCTGGTACAAATGAAATCAGAAGGAATTTAGCTGTTTACATGAATGGAGCCAGGATTACCCTTCTAGCCAAGCTGATAAAACCCTGAAGTTTATCTATACATTTACTCTTGTTTTCTGCCAGCAATAAACACAGTAAAGGGTAAGATAAAAGCTCTATCAAAGAAGCTGAGTGAGCTACAAGAGAGGTTTCTCCAGGCTTCAGGCCGCAGGATTATCTTGCACAAAGCAATACGTGTGAGAGCCGCTGTGCAAACACGACGCACCACTGTTTATTTTGTCACATCACAGCTAACCATAACCCCTTCAAAATGCTGAGCGGATCTTCTGGAGAGGCGGAACTGTGGAAGGTAAATGCTGCTGACTGGGAGAGCCCACTCCGACCACCTGAGCTTCCTTGCACAGGACACTGCAGCTCATCTGATCTTCAGAATGAAAACTGATTAAGGGCACAGACTATTCGGAATATGCACCCTGACATACTGCAAGATCTGACTCATTTACTGTGCCATAAGTAACACTGCCATAGCTCTGATGTATTGTTCATCCATACTTTGGCAAGGGAGAAAGGTTCCATCACACAGCTTTCCCCAACATCATTAACACTGTGCTGTTCTAACAGAGGGATCTGAGAGAAACACTGGTGATTTTAAGACATTACTGGCCACAGATATCTGTTCAAGGAGTGTTTGGACAGTGATCTTGGGCCGTGGTGTGACTCTTGGGGATGGTGCTGTGCAGGGCCAGGAGCTGGACTTGATGGTCCTTGTGGGTCCCTTCTAACTCAGCATATTCTGTGATTCTGTGAACTCCCTGCATATGGGATAACCTATAGATGAAGCATCCATTTGTTTGCGGCTATTTTACTTGGGATCAGCCCAAGTCTAATTGTCTGTCTCCTAAAAATCATCAAGAAGTGCCCATGTGACCTCAAAATACCAGTGAGGATTTACATTGTGATGATTATCCAAGTGAATCATCACAAGGAGAAAGAAGACAGAGCCGAGGAAACAAAAAAAAAAATGTGCCACCCTGCTGCCGAGGCTACTGCCTTCCTAGCAGAGCTGGCTCACTGCCACAGGTTCATAAAGGCCTTTTCCAGCCTAAATGAGTCTAAGATCGTGGAGTCCACCTCTAAAGCTAGCACAGCCAAATCCAAGAAGCTAAAAGGACATCAGCTTTCCTGGTTCTGATGGATCTGACATGTTGCAGGGTTCGTTCTTCCCATCATGTGGCCTGACCCAAAGGGAAGAGGCAGATTCACAGAGTTCTCCCAGCCTCGCATCCTCCTGGAGACCTCTCCATGGACACAGAGCACTGGACACGGCCCATGTGTCAGCAGGAGCCAGCCCCATTTCCCTTCTCCTCCTTCTGGTGAGTGATCCCCAGCTCATACCAGGCAGCAGCAGCAGACAAATGGAAAAATTTACCTCTTAGTTTATCCACCACCAGTAATGTAAGGTTAAATCATATATCCCCTGTCATTTGTGTCCTGAGGCTGGCACCTGAAACTGTAGTGCAAGTTCAAGGCAGCTGTGATCAGCATCCATTCCCTGCGGTAAGTTCAGGGGCAGGAGGAGCCCAGCTGTGGAAGCAGGGTCATTTTTCAGTTCTTGCACTGTTCTTGGAGCCAGTCACTGCCCTCGCTTTTACAGCTACAAAGCCAGGCATCGGCGTGTAAATCAGCCCGCTCCTGTCTCACAGTCTGCTAGACAAACTCCCAGCAGAGGTGTGAACTTCCCCAATTAATCTTAATGAAGTGTTAACTTCAAAGCTGAGCTGCAGCCATTTCTAGGTTAACAGAACCTTACAGAAAAAACCCTCCCAGCTTGACTCGTTAAAAACAGCTCCAAGGTGAGAGGATTGGTCAAATTTGGAAGTTATTCTGGGAGTTGGAAAAAAATCCCACTTCAGTGGCAGCCTTTGCTCATGCACCACTTCCACTGCAGTTGCATTGTTCGGAAAGCAAAGGGTCGGGCAGCCAGACTGGAAAAACTGTACAGTGAATGCATGCTAAAAATATCACTGGGATGGAGCAGATGGAGCAAGATAAGGAGGCCTGGATGATAAAGGCTGTAAGGAACCGTGCAAGCTCTTTGAGCCAAGTGATGAACTTGATCACAGCGTCTTTCACCTTATTCAGGTCAGTGAAGTGCAGAGCAAGATTCAAATCTTGAGCCCAGATTTAATCCATGTATTTCCATAACCCTCAGTTACCCAAGCATGGAGATCTTTTATCCCCAAAACAATAAAGTGGATTCCTCGAATTTGTCTCAGACACCTGCAGTATTGCCATTAGCTTTGCTAGCACTTTCAGTTGTTGTGGTATTTGTGCATTTGGAAGTGTGAATCCACATCATGAAACCCAAATACAGGTGTCTTGGAATAAAACCCTCATTTGAAGAGCCTTGTACCCTTATTTGTCTGATATAATGACGCAGAAGTGGAGCATTTGCAACAGAATCTTCCCTTTCATGTTTCTGTCTGGTTTGCAGCCAAGGACCCCACCTAAGAACTTGGAAAGGAGGATGCAGTTCCCAGAATTAGGCTATGATCCATCAGTACGTATTCACTTCCTATTCCCAACGTGAACTGGTTGATCTTTGTGCTCATTTCTTACTCAAAAACAGGACAGATGCATTGAGCAGGTCTAGTTGTAGGGACCATATCAACAGGCGGGTAACGCCCTCCCTGGGGAAAAGTGTCACCAGATCAGACTGGAACGACTCCCACACTCACGTACTCCAGCAAATGAACACTCCACTGCCTCGTTTTTAACTGCCAAAGGCAATAGGAAAAGCATTTCCTTAGAAACAATTGCATGGATCTGTTTGATACAGACCCCTAATGCCAGAGCTGCTGTGCTGAGCAATTCAGATTGCGCTCCAGTTACAAGAACTTAAATGTAAAAGAGGTAGGTCCTTCCTGGTGCCTCATTGCAAGCTCCCTTGAAGAACTCTGACTCAGCTGATTAGTAACTGCCAGAACACACCCACATCTGCCTGTGTAAGCTTTTATAATACAAAAAAGAAAAAAAAAAAAACCAACAAATCAATACCACAAAGAAAAAGGTTAAATTAATTATTCCTGTTTTGAAAAGTTCAAGAGTGAATGGCTGTGTTGCCATGGATGCTGGTTTGTTTATAGTATTGTTTTTTCCTCATTATTAGCTACTATTAAATACCATGAAACAAGAGTTCACCTCCGGCATTGTACCGTGGCTCTGACCTCCAGGTACTGCCAGTAGTTGGAGTGGGGCACAACACAGCGAATTCTACTTTTGCTAACAGATGGATGTAGATCAGATGATAAAGAAGCAATAGTTCTTCCAGATCCACGAGACTTTCTGCCGAACACCTCAAACCCAGCTATGCTCACCAGGGTCAGGAAGCAGCTATTGCAAAGTTATGTCATGGTAGCAGCTGCTTTGTGTTCTTCTCCTTCCTCTGAAGTGTCTCATTAGAGAAGACAGACTAATGGTCTGAGCTTGGCAACAGCAGACACAGTCAAGAGTGGAGCGGAGCAAGAGGTCCCACTCGTTGTAGGAGCCTTGGGTCATCCCTGACAGGAACAGGAAACAATTATATTAACTTACAAGTTACAAGGTAACTGGGAAAAAGGGGTCTTTGATCAGCCTCAGGCTGCAAGATCTGCTGAGCTGCTGTGACACAGCTCAGTCATGAAACCAAATTTACAGCTGCCAACAAGTTCTTTCCTAAGCCAGGGAGGCTTTATTTTTCCACTGGAATGGGAATATTAGTGGATATTTACTATGGCACACAGGCTGCACAGGCTGACAGAGCTCAGCACTGCTTTTCCTAGTCCCGAGCCAGCAGGAAAAGAGCAGTGGTGTTTGTCCCCACCAGGAACACAGTGCTGATGCTGACCCGCCGCCCATCACCTCCTTCCCGAGGTGTGTGCGTTCACATGGAACAGTTTGGGCAGCACAGATTGCACTGTCTTCATTAATCCTTTAGAACTGAGCAGGCAGCAGTTCCAAATACAGTATTTTTTCCAACCAATTCAGTATCCAACTTGAAACTCTGGTCTGTGCTGCATTCGCCAAAACCTGATCTTTATACACACACACACATATATATATATACATTAAAAAATTATATATATATGGAAACACAGTGGAACAGCTGTACTTGAGATTGATTTGTCAAATACAGCCTATGCCCTTTTTAGATTTGATCTCATACCCAGTGTGTTCCTCATTTAGAAGACTTTACAAAGCCCAGAAGCCAATTACTAACAAAAATAATTACTCTACATTTTACACATTAATTATTAATGTTTAAAAACTTTGCATTATTCCTCCTCCAAATTTTCACTTTTCTAGTAACAGCGGGAGGGAACACGCATCCCACAAGAGAGCAGCCCCTACTGACTGGGGAGAAGCTGGGGCTTCCCCAAATTCTGCTCTCAGGGCTGCCAAGGCAGCTGTAAGTGATGCTGCTGCCCTTTTCTCAGTCTGCTTTGCATAACAGAGCTTGCAGGAGTTTAAACCCACACCAATGAACACATGCTTTTGGATACCAAATCACCACACAGCCAGGGAGGGACAAGTTCTCAGGCATCCCTCAACTCCCAATTAATTACGATACTAATGAGCAGAAGAGTGTGTGCACATATGCTCGTGCCTGCATCGATTTCTGATGTAAATATGGAATAATTAAGTAAACTGTAAAGTAAACTCTTTGGGCCCAAGAGTACAAATGAGTACAGTAGAGGTTTACAGCGCAAAGGGACACACAGGAGGAAAATAAAACCCAGTTGTTCACATTATACCACTTTAAGAAGCAATGGGTGTCACACAAAGCAAGCAGATATGAGGTCTAAACCAAGTAAGATGTTCTTCACATCATATATTGAACTGTAGCAAGGCTGCAGGACACTGTGGGTGCTAAAGGTTTACGTGTGTTGTATGAATTGTTTTCAGCCTTCCATGATGTGGCCTGGATTTTAACAGACTGTGGAAAGCCAGTCTTAATGGAAATCATGGACAATCATGTGGACCCCTTGCATCTCTGATCACACAACATTTGTCTGGCAGGGACAACAGCAACACCGATGGAAAAATAATGGCAGTTGTATCACTAGAGTAGTAAGTTGCTGAAAACAAGAACACCAGCACCAAACTATCCATTCTCTCTCTGTGAACCACTAATGATATATTTACTAAGGTTGTTGAGCCATGGGAACATACAGTCCTGTACTTAATAACATGAGTCATTCAAAGGGAAATCTTCCACTCTGGAATTTTATGGCTCTAATTAAGAGCATTAACAAAAATCTGTACTTGCTTTATGCTTTTTTTGGTAACATCTTTGTTTTGAGTATTACCTGTATGATATTTCCATTTAGAAGACTCATAGAGGGTAAGTGTTGCAAGTTCTGCTTGCAAAAAACAGCAGAGTTCATCGGCCTAAATTCATGTCAAAATCCTCCACACATATTCAATTCAGAAAACAAGTATTTTTCTTGATTTTCTCCTACTGATGCAGCAGTGAACTCTCATCTTCATTAAAATGCCATTGCCATTCTGGCAGTCGAGGGTGTTGAGACTTTTGTTGTGTTATTAAGTGGGGTAAACAAAGTGCACAGGAAGATCTGAGGACCGAGCATTCAAAGAAATGCCTGGGTTTCTATAAAACTCAGCAGAAATAGATGACAGTTGTGACATTGGTGTCTGTAAGAAAATGGATTTGGCTCATCAAATCCAGCACTTCATCTCCGTTAGGAAAAGTCTCTCAGAACGGGGAGGGAGAAAATGGGAGTGATGGACTGCAAGTGACACACTGCAGAGGCAGCAGTGACAGCAAGCCTGAAATATGCTACAGGAGACATTGCTGTCTTAGCAACTCTTCATGGAAATGGCAAGGCCAACATCTGGCTAGAGATGGAAGATTCACCTAGACATAAAGAGAAATGACCTGAACTACTACTTGCCATTTATTCTGCAGTCGAAGAAAAAATGTAGTTTGTATTGGGAACAGTCAGTGCAGCCACCTCGGTGTTCGCTGTTCTCTGGGCTCTTTGTTCCAGGCTGATGTGTTCTTCCCATAGAAAAGTCACTGTACCTCTACAGAAAGCAAAAACTGTGAAACTATAATTATAAATGAGCACGGCCATGGATCAGCTCTCATTCAACAGCTTCTTGTTACCTTGCACTTGATCACTGCAGCTTCCCCCGCAGCCTGCCTTGGCTCCTGGAAGGATATACTGAAATGCAGTTTATATTTTTATCCCAGGCAGTTTTTAGCCCTCGTCACACTACTACCAGCTCCCCCTGCCAAACTCGAACATAGTGACACAGGNTCTTGGTTCCAGGCTGATGTGTTCTTCCCATAGAAAAGTCACTGTACCTCTACAGAAAGCAAAAACTGTGAAACTATAATTATAAATGAGCACGGCCATGGATCAGCTCTCATTCAACAGCTTCTTGTTACCTTGCACTTGATCACTGCAGCTTCCCCCGCAGCCTGCCTTGGCTCCTGGAAGGATATACTGAAATGCAGTTTATATTTTTATCCCAGGCAGTTTTTAGCCCTCGTCACACTACTACCAGCTCGCCCTGCCAAACTCGAACATAGTGTCACAGGACAGCTTGGGTTGGAAGGGACCTTAAATATCATCTAGAACATCTCAGCTTACTTTCTTAATTCTAGAACATCTCAACTTACTTTCCTCATTCTGGACCAAGCTGTCTGCACATAAAAAAAGTCAGACTATAAAGATAATTCCCATACACACAATGTTGTGCCTTACATCATGTCCGATCTTACTCCTTCTGTCCCCCAGTAGTTCAGTATTCTCCAGTTCAGTCAGTATGTTTTCTGGCAATCGTTTTACACACTTGTGGTAAAAAGGAGTGGTACCACTTCCTTTTCCATTTTTACTCCACCACTTCCAGCCACCAGCTCAGTGTTTTCTTTAAGACTCAGCAGTTTCATAGACATTCAAATTACTGCGGTCAAGCAACATAAAACCAGAGCATCTCCATTGTGCCTTTTCAAAACTGGCCCTTTTCTGTCTTTATTAACATACCTTGTCTTAATTGCATGACTCTCTCAGCTAGATAACTCCTCAAGGAGGTGACTTCTGATATCTGTGTGATTTAATCTGGGTCTTGGAATGAGCCTCAGGGGCTCCTCACGTTTGTACCTGAGGAAAGGGGTTTCATGGGGATTAATGTGGGGTTTTGTGGGGACTACGGGGGTCGAATGGGAAGAGATCTGGGGCTAAGTGGCAGAGCATTGAACACTGGGTTTTATCAGTTTGGTAAGTTGCAAACATAAAAAAATAAAATTTCATTGTTTCTACCAAATTTCCCCATATTAGATTTTGTATAAATTACACGTATAATATATGGTATACGTAAATATAAAATACTGCCATCTTTATTTACCATTTAAATATAGACACTTCCAGTGAATCAAGCCCTGAAAGTTGCCTCTATTTTCCTGCTGGGAACTGAGTCTTTCATCCAGTTTAAAGTATTTTTATAGGTTAGCTGCTCTGGAAGGCAGTCTCCAGGATTGCTCATCAGCTCAGCAGCACTGCTCACGTGGTGCATCCGTCACTCGTACTTGACTTTCTCTGCATTTTGCTGAACACCACACAATGTAAAAAATCTTTGCTTTTGCCCTTTGTTATGTGATCTCAGACTCCCACAGCACCACCCTTGTTTCACCACAGCCCTGGTCAAGTCAGGAATAAAAGATATCCTTTACAGGAACATTTTTGCAAGGAAAATGAAAATTGTATCTTGAAGCTTCATTTAAAGAGATTAAATAAACTGTGAAATTTGTCACCTGCAGATACAGCCCAGATGCTGCTGCTTCTGTGTTCTTACTGTTTGGCAAAATTATCTTTAGAGATAACCCTCAATTTCAAGAGATGATGGGCTTGAATCAAGTACTCAAATCTGGGGCAAGACTATTAAAGACTCCACAGCCCCAGCCCTGAGATATGAGCAGCAGGGCTGTCTGGAGTGTGAATAACTGGAACTTATATCAGAGTGATGATGATGTAATTTGGGACAGCTTGGACATCACATGAAAGCCAAAGAAAAATAAGAGACAACACTTCCACAAACACAGACACACACAGAGATTAGTGGGGAGTTTCACCTCAGGAAATCGTTGTGGCTCCCTGTTCCCGACAGTAACGTGTCTGCAAATGTCACCCAGCAGCAGTGGGTGAGCCACAGAACACAGAGGCAACCAAAACAGTGATGAGGAAGAGACTGCCAAATACTTTTGAAACATGTCAGGGATTGGGCCCGTTGGGAGAAAAATTGCGCAGTAAAATAAACAGCTTTTGCCAAGAAAACCAAGACTGAGGGAGGAAGTTGCCTGTGCCAGTCCTGGCCACAGAGGAGAAGGATGTTTCTTGGGAAGGACAGTGAAGTCAGGTTCAATATTTACTTCTCCTCTTTGTCATCTTCCTTCTCTACTTCATGTCCCTGACAATGAAGTTGGTCTCAGACAGCAAATTTGGTCCACCTGGTCCTCAGACCAAAGCTCCTCTCTGAATGGTGTGTGGCTCACTAAACTGAATTTTAACAGGCATACATGGCTTGGGAGAATAATTACTCCAGAGAAGCTCCATTTTCTTCTTTGTTTGCCCTTTACAGCAGAGCTCTGTGGTCTGCCATTGGAAGAAAGACCTCTTTTATCTTGATTATAGACAAACAATTAGACATAAAAAGGAAAAACCACGCTTCCAGGAAAGCCTAATTCCATTGTCTGTTCTCTGTGGGTGCATCTTGTCTGCTCACTGAAACAAGGGGAGGGTTGGTAGAGCGTGGCAAAGGATGCACCTTTAGCTGTCTCTCTCCCATGAGGAATGAGAGCCTGCACGGACCCAGTGCTGGGAAAAATCTCTGGAGTTTCATCTGCTGGTGCCCCGTGTTGGTGAGCCGACCTGGAGCCCGCGGGCTGGAGAGCCACTGTCACCTCTGGGGACGCTCAGACTCTGTGCCAACGCTGCCGCTGGTAACCACCAGTCTGCATGGAAATGAAGTCACGACAGTCACTGGAACAACTTCAGGAAAGCTTTCCATGAGGCAGCAAGGACTGAAAACCATTACTGACGAGGGGTGAATGAGAAACAGTGGAAAACTCTGTATCTCCTTAGCAGTTGCCACAGTGTAGGGATTAGGAGGATTAATCTGGTCTCTGGTGCCATACGCTGCTCCAGGTGGGCTGAGGGAGGACTTGGCTCCCCCGCGCACTCGGAGTTTTAACAGGTTAATGCTGGCAAGTTTATTTAATGCACTGAGCTCAGTTCCTGTTGGCTGATGTTAATGTTGGCGCAATGAGGCTGCTGAAAACGCTGTGCAGATGTCCTCTGGTGATCCAGCCCCTCCCCAACACTTGTAGCTATCAGATAATAAACGCATTTCCATGGTGGCTCTGGTTGGTGATTCACTGCAGATTCCTTGCACTGGTTCTCCACTTCCTTTTGGAATGTGTCTGGACTCCTCACCTAACTCACTTTCTTCTCCTCCACTCTTGTCCTTAGCCAGTCACAATTTCCCTGGGATTTCTTGCTGCTTGCAGAGAGTGGAGCTGAGCTGGGAACAGGGGGGCAGCTTCAGGACTACACTGGTGAGCACATCTCACTGCGTGATTTTGAACTGCTGCAAATACTTCATCCTGGATGGAAATTTTCTTCTTTTTTCTTCTTTTTTCTTCTTTTTTTTTCCTTCTGTTTTCTTCCTTTTTTTTCTTCTTTAGGAGCTTTTTCTCCTAATTAAACTTGTCTTCTATAGAGCTAATTCCCTGCTAATATTTACCGTATTGTTATATATTATAATAAAAGCATATTAATTAAACCTATATTCATTATTATTGTTATATGTATTATAATTTATTATTATTATAACTGTAATTTATGTAACTATTAACACTGAAATGCAATGGCAAATTTAAGCCCCTGCCTTATTGAAACCCCCATTTAGAATATTCAGAGCAAGTATCAGTTTTCCCATGGAAGTTTAATTAATTCTTGTCCATCATTTTTGCTTCTTACACATCAGCTTTGCTTTCTTACTCTTATTTTTCATAAAGCTCACGTTTCCTACTACCATTGCTAATGAACAATAGGAAAATTAGGGGACGGTGTTGTAAAAACCACTCCTCATAGGTACCCATTGTTCTATAGTGAAGAGGAGGGATGGAAAAAGCAATTCATAGGGCAATTACTGCCTGTAAGATCTTGGGGGCATGAGGGAAAAAAGCAAACCTTTATTCTCTGAAGAGTGGTGGCATCACATGTTGGGACCACTCTTCCAGTTCTCTTGACAGCAACCTCTATCAACATGAAGCCCAGCACAGATTTTGGCTGTTCTGCTTGACCCCATACATGCTCTTTTCCAGCTCAGGAATAAATTCTGAGATTCTGAAGCATTTCAACTTTTTGCCATTGTTCTGCAAAGGACTGTATCAATGGGGTGAAAAGTAGACTGTAAAGGGACATGTTGGAAGCGGTTTTATGCCTGGAAGGAGGAATAATGTTTCACAGCATTCAGCCTGGGTGTGTTGTCAGCTCAGTGCCCAAATCCCAGGCTTTTCCCTGTATTTTCCTTTCCATGAGAAGGAAATTTGTATGTCTGGGCCAGATTAAGGTCACTGTGTGGTGTTATCAGATTCTGGGGCAGGATAATCAAGGCCCAAGACCAGGGGACATGCAGAGGTGCATCCCCACAGCTCAGCTGAATCGTCACCTGGCAGCAGCCCTTCTTGCCTGTGGGGGACAAAGCCCTTGATGTGATCTGCAGAAGCCAGGCTACTCCTGTGGTGCTGACTTTTCTCTGATTTTCAGCTGCTGGAGCGTATTAAACAAGCCTTTTCCCAGTGTTACCCTGCTTTAGTTGCCATAGGGATGCCTTGTGCCTGCGACTGGCAGGGATCTCAAGGCCATCTCTCTGGTGATGTGATGTCTGCTGTCAGGGAGTGAAAGCCCTGACTCATTTGCATTTCACAGCTACAGTGATGTTTATTGCCAGCATCGGAGCAGAAGAAAAGAATGATTTGTTTTACTTAATTTATTTTTTTTCTATCAGGCCAGTTACAGTTCTATTTTATATTCCCTTTTGATAGAAGTCAACATGAATCAAGCCTGGAAACTCATCATCTGGGGCAAGAAATGCACTGGTGACCTTCTCTGCAATCTAAAGATGTCACACAGATTTCCAGGAAACATAAAGCCTAAGGATTGATCTGTACATGGAGGGAATAGGAACTGATCTGTGCATGGTGGGTGGCAGTGGTCAACTGTGTGCTTCAAAAGGCATCCTCAGCATTAGCCATTCATCTGCAAGGGAAAGGCAGCCTTGCTTCCACTGTGTCGTGTCAGTCTGCAAAAGGACATGGTGACAGCATTGTTCCTAAATTAAAAATATTTTTAGAGTGAGCTGTGATAAATATGAACCTCTAAGGGGAGAAATAAAGTGAATATTTTAATAATCATCCAAGCTAAGTGTGATTTGTGATTCAGCAAACAGTTCTGGGGAATTTGTCCTTATTTTTCAAAAATTACTATCTCGATAGAAATAGAATTGAAATCTGTGACACTTTTCCTTGTAACAACTGACCGTGCTGCGCCTGGCACTACAAGAGCCACCGACTTACACTGTCTTCATCTGCAGTGGGGTGAGAAATGGGGGATTGTTTTAGCAGTGTTGAGGAAGGGAATTAATTTCCCCTTGATGTCTCCCCCCCCCCAAAAGTTAACAGTTAAGGGGAATTTTCTTCTGCAGGACCACTGCACACAGGAAGGGCAGGGACCAAGAACCAAATCGTGAGGCTGAAAAAGAAAAATCAGGAGAAAAATCCAAGGACAGTGGACACGTGCCCGTATGCCCTGTGGCATCCCTCCAACACTGATTTTATAGTGATTGTGACTCGGAACGTAGAAAGTGATGAATCTTGATAATGCCTTGTTCAGGGGAGGCTGAATGAGTTTTGCAGTTGAGTGGTTTTAGCTGAGCTTTTTCTGGAGGAACAGGAGTGCAAATTGACCTATGCTTTCATTAGGGGTTTGTCTTCCACATGAGCCTCTGAGATGATGGAGAGGACAAAGTGTAACCGGAAGAATGGATATTATTAGTGACCTCTGAAAGCATCTTTAAAACAGCTTTCAGATTAATTCTCCAAATGAACTCGGCAGCAGATAGGGCTGCCTTCCATTCCTTGTCCATGTGAGCGCATTTAAGACAGTCCATGCCTAAACTACAGGGCCAGCAGTGATTTCCAGCTGTGGGTTACATCCAAGCATGCAGCTTTCTACTCTATTCCTCTGTGTTCAGATCTCCACGGAAAGGAAAGGCAGGCAAGTACTTCCCATGCAGGTTTCCAGCTGAACAGGACCCCACGAGAAATCTGTAAAGAGTATTTCACACACAGTCTGCACATTACCAGAATCAGCACCACCCCATCCCTCTCGTGAAAACAGATGTCATCATCTCTCTGTCACTCCCTGCTGGTCCTAATCATTGCCTTCTCCCCTTGGATCTTTCCACTGCTTTCCTACTCCATTGTTATCTCTGCTTTTTCCTCTTCCCCATCTCATTTCACCTCCTGCTCCACCCTGCTCCTTCCCTGGCTTCCCTCACTTCCCTCAGTCTTTACTCTACTCCTCCCATGGGTGAAAAATCCCAGTGGAGTAGGCAGGGTGCTGGCGAACAGGCAGGAGGAAGTGGCAGAGGATAACTGGATGTAGAGACAACTTCAGACTGTCACAGTGCTGCCTGTCAGCTAGTGGCAGGGAAACAGGGGCCTCATCGCATGGCAGAGCAGGAAAATCACACAGTACCCCTGAATCCCACCCAAGGCTGCCAAGGCTGAACTGAAGAGCTTCAAAACACCCACGCTGTCAGAAGGGGTCCCACTGAATGATTCAGAAAGGCAAAAAGCTTTCAGGCTTGACAAATAAAATTGCAAAGCGACATCCATGAGAAGTAACAAGGCTGAGTGCAGGGTTTGGAATTCCCCGAGGCTTTGCTTGCCCTGCTCCTGGTGCTCTGTGTGTGTTACCGCCCTGAAAACAGCAAGGCCCGTGTGAGGCAGGAGACAGAGGGCAGAATAAACATTTGTATGGTGAGCGGCTCACACAGAAACAAAACCGTTCTTGTGACTAAAGCCCAGGAACGCATCCTAAATCCCTTTGACTTAAGTATCCCAGGATGCCCGGTGTACTCTCAGTAACTGATCCGTGGCTGCTGAGCGCAGGCGCTGGGCTGCTCTCTGCATCCGGCCTGCTCAGTGCTGGAATAGAAAACTTGGGAAAAACATCACAACTTTTCATCGAGAGCCTTCACATCTCGCTGAGAGGCCCATTTACATTTTTAACCCCACCGACTGTTGACGTATTTGCTCTAACAGCGTTCGCAGACAAACCTGGGAAGCTCAGGGGCACAGAGTGCTCCTGATTTCATGTGGATTGCTGGCGCTTTGAGGAGACATTTACCAGCAGCTGGGAGCTCGGAGATACAGCATCTATTCTTTCCTTTCACATTTGCCTAGAGAGCTGTAAATGTCAAAGCCTTTCAAGTGCCCCTCAAACAAAACGAGTTAGTAAATCAGCAAATGTGGCACCGCACACACTCATGTGGTGCATGTTAAGCTACTGTACTTCATTCACTTCTTTATGCCATGGCTCCGTGAGAAACAGAGCTCGCTGAGGCGCCGAGATGCCTCAGTCATTTTGTTTGTTTTTTCACATGGCTACTGTTCTTGTTTTGTTTTTTCCCAAAAGCTGCGTCAGATGTGCTTAGCATTCAACTCAACTCAACTCGATACATTGGATGAAAAGGCCATTTTCTCTTCACTGATGAAATATAATTGAGCCCACTTATAATGAACTCACATACCAAATAGTGAAACTCCATTTGTGTGACTGGGGCTCTTTTCTGAACCCCACAATTCCCAGTCCCCTAAGGGAATGTTTTATGTGCTTTTCCACCAGTTTCCCTGAGATCACAATTTGGCACATCGGCTTTTTGCTTTGTTCTTTATTGTCTCTGTACCAGAGAGAAGCAAGTTTGTAAAAAGAAAAGACAAAGAGTAGGAGCAGTTTAATTAGCAATCAGTGTTATTTGAAAACCATCCCTTTAGCACACAGTTTTTTCCCAGTCCTCTGTTTTAGCATTCCACTTCACTGCAACTCGTGGTTTCCTGGGTGTCTTCTTCACCTTCAACCTGTTTTAAGCTGTCTCCTGCAAATTCTGCAGGAAGCTGCCAGTTTTGGCACAGCTCTGCAATCTGTTCCCTTGAAAGCCGTAAGGGCCTTGTTAAGGAGCGGAGCAGCACAAGGCAAACACTTGTATTGTGTCTTTGGGGCTCCCGCAGAGATAAAACTCTGCCTTTGGTTCAAATATGGGAAGATGTCCCCAACCTCCTTTACGTGCAAACATTGTGGATAAGGAGGGTACTTAGCCAAGATGTCTCTGTCTGACCTCATGAGCATATCTGGAGAATGTCAGAGCTGCTGACAGAAGATAAGGAAGAAGACTCAGCCCCAGACGGGGAAGATGTGGAAGGAAGGGTGGCCTACACCGTCTATACACGCTGGATTTTAGGAAAAATAAATTTATCATGCACTTATTAAAATCTGACTGCCTAAAGCCAGGCATTTCTGTTCCTCTGAGCTCTGCCCCAGGGGAACTGGTATGTGAGGAAATCAAACCAACTCAAGCAGGCTCAGGCTTTAAATGGAGTGATGTGTTTTTTCTAGGTGAAATTAACCTGGAAAATTCGGGAACTTGTTAAAAAAATTGCTAAATTTGACCACACTGCTACTGCCTGTTGCCAGCTGAGCATTTCCATCAACAGATGGCTGATAATCTCAGGTAATCTGGGAGGGAGTTGCCACCATAGCCCAGCGGTACAGCAGAGCCGTGGGACATTATCACAGGATAATTTGGGGAGAGGTCCTGATATGTGGCTGTTGTCTGCCTTTGGCGTCACACAGGAATAAATTTAAATAAATTTAAAATCAACATCATCATCAGGTTTATTTGCCAGGGGCTCATGTGAACATGATGCCCTGAGCAGCCTCACCTGGAACCTCAGCCCCACCTGGTCCATGGGCCCTGGGCCGTATTTAAGCTCAGCCCAGGGCACTTTCCTATGTTTGAGCTGTGCTGCAGTTTGGGTGTTGCTGTAAGTAGTTCTGAGGAAGG
>VYZQ01054249.1:411-27360 GCA_013400655.1 Mystacornis crossleyi | reverse complement strand
TTTTTTTTTTTTTTTGCTATTCTTGAGCCAAAAATAATAGATAATGAGTTCTGGATTATATGGCACTTCATTTCTGCTCTGAGAGGGTCATTCTGGCACAGGAATGGTCTCTGAACACACTTCTGTGACTGGCACCCTGCTTTCACTGAGAAGTGATATTTCTAACCATCTAACTGGGGTTTTTTTCTGTTATAGAGTTACTGCTACCAAATAACACTTCTTAAACATGGACTTTAAATTCTGAGGTGAACAGATAATTCTAGTTCATGGGAAAGTCAGCATCTCCCCAACCTAAGCACGCAGCTCTATGAGTGACTCTTAGCTCCGGGTCTGGCTGGTGACAAACCATATCTGTCAGGCTAAAGGAGTGGCTGTACATTTGCTAAAGCACCGTGCAGGCTGAGGAGAGCTTTGTTAGTGCTTGTGTGCCAACCTGAGAGTGGAATGGGAGACAGAGAGAGGCTGGGAAAGTGTCTGGGAACTCCTCCCTCTTCCTGGCTATAGTCTGGGAGTGGATGGGTTACTGGATGCTGTTTTTCCAGGGTTGCAGCACTACACAAGACTCATCTGATTTGTTTTTCTGGGGCTCCTTGGCTTTTCTGAGGTCTCAGTTTATTGGTTCTGTGTCTATCTGACCCCTCATTGAGTTGGAGAGCCAAAGGGAAGAAAAACCTGAAGTGCAGCAAGGGGTGTCAACCCATGACAGTTTCAGATTGTGTTGAGGCAGGTCATGTCCCTTATTTATCGCTCTCATCTTCCTTTGGAAACTGCTGAGGGGCTGGACTAGGTGAGCAAATACCCAGTTGAATACCCACGGAAGGAACCTCTTGGAGGTGCTGCTGAGAAGATACAAATGCAAATGGTGTACAAAACAGAGATGAAGACGGAAGCAATGCCTAGCAGAGAGCTGTTACCTGGGAGCTTCCTGGTTTCAGTTTTTTACTACAGCTAAATAGAGTTTAAGTGGAAATCCTGAGAGCAGCTTGTCTGGCTTTGGTCAAGCCTGGGTTTTTTTTAAATCAGTACTGAGAAGGATATCAGTTGCTGCTGCAATGAGCAAAGAATTGAAGTGTGAGGGTGAATAAATATTGCTCGTCTCTTAAAATGAATTAGCTTGTGTCCTGCAGCCTGGCTCCTGAAGCCACTGGAGCTGCAGACAAGCTCCCCTGCTGATGTGCAACCCCCTCACTCTTCAACAGGAGCTGGAGTGGCAACTCTCACTCGAGTTTCAAAGAAAATTGCACAGCACTTCAGACTGGGAGCTGTGAGTGAGGATGGAGGCTGTTGGTTATGGCCGTGATGAAACTAATCCAGTCCGAAGGAGGATAAAGGGTTGCTTAGCAATACTTCAGCAGTGACTAACAATGCTTTACCAGGCTTTTACTGTTGACTAAGTCTTTAATAGTGGCTCAGTGGGTTTTGTAGTGGAATGTCTTTACTATTTTTGTAGTGGTCTCTCCTCTTGAGAAACTGTCAAACTCATCACACATAATGAACAGACAGCAGTCAGCAAGCATTTGATTGCTGCTCATGTGTTGATTTTTGGCCTGGCCTCATTAAGATTCCTTATCTCTACCTTCTCTTTCCCTAGGAGTTCTTAAATTAGCTACAGAGATTAGATTATTTAAGTGCTTTTCATATAAATGCCTCCTAGTCTATTTGTTTTTCCTATGACACCCCCGTGTCCATGTGGAAGCTTATTTCAGCTCTTAAAGGAGAGATTTAAGATTGTCTGAACTAGTCCAGAGTCACACCTTCTAGAAAACTTTATCATGATGCTCTATAAAGCTCTTCAGCAGGGCAAGGTGTATACTGTTCCACTTAATATTCCTTAGTAGCATGACTGTTAAGAAAAGTTGCCTTCTTGATGGCAAGAGGCTGCTGTGTGCCATGCAGTACATTAAAATAATTCCCATTAAAACATGTACTGAGGGCCAAGTGTTCTACTCATGGTTTTGGGGGTCAGTTAACAACCCAAGCACACACCAAATAAATGCCTCTTCCTCTTTCCTGCTGAGGTATCTGAGTCACGGCTGTCTCTGCAGGAGAAGTGTAGTAGTGTTTTGAGGAAAGGAAAACGCATTAAGGCTGAGGACTGCATCTGGATTCTTTAAGCATTCCCCGTGGCCATATCCATGCTTTGGAGCTGATGCTATCAGGGGAAGCAGTAACAACGCAGTAATCCCCCGCAAAACACAGCTCACATTTTAGCTGTGCTCAGAGACTACTGTGCAAGCAAGTGCTGCTGTGGGGCATCAGTGCCGCGTGATGAGCCCGCTAGCCAGACCACTCAGCATGAGAGCCAGAGCTCTTGTGCTCCGGCCGGGAGCAGGGATCCCCCTCAGTCAGTGCCATGGGCAGTGCAGGGTTTGTGGCAGTATGATGGCTTTCCAAATATTGGTAGCCAGTGTTGATCCAGCAGCCAAATAGGAATTTTCACCTCAGGAGCTCTGCAGAGAGTAGCATGTGGCAGGGCTGTAGCTAACCCATCAGGTGGGATACAACAGCCCTGCAGAGGATGTGAAATCCTGAACAACTGTGTCTCTGCAGCTTTGTGAACATTCCACTGTTCTAATATTGATTACTATGAGATGGGGTGAGTCTTTGGTCTTGTGAACACCAGTACAATTCCCAAGACTCTGGAGGATGCTGTCCCTCAGTCCTTCAGCTCCAGTCTGTGCAAACTGGGAATGAAGAAGAGAGAAGCTCAGCAGATTAATGGAAGCTCCTGGTGCTTGCTGTCTTCTGAGATTCACGTTTTAAATTGTCACAGGAATTTATGTATCAGTCACTATTCAGCTGGGAAGCTGAATTTTTTTCAGCACTACTGGTTCCATTAACTTCCTAAACTTCAGCACACTTAGAAAAAGTGGAACTGAATGTCTGGGAGCTGAAGTGGGAGCATGCAGCACAATCACCTTGGTTTGAGGTGTGGGGCACAGCCTGGTGTGGTTTTGTGGGCACCCCAGGTGAGCTCTTCCCCACTGATGTGGTGACTGTGCTGCTGCTGAGCTGCAGAAATGGTGCTCCTGGTGTCCCCAGATCTGCCCTGTCACCCATCTGTCATCGTGCTGAATCAGCCAGGGAAGGTTTGGTGGTTAAACACTCTGGAGCACAAAGTCACCTCTGCTCTTTGATGTTTCAAGAGGGGAGATGAAGAAAGCACTCTCCTTTTGAATTTTTTTTTTTTAAGTCAGTGTAGCTGAACCCTCAACAGCACTGGTGTGGAAAGGGAGAATGGGAATGGGCTTTGAAGTTACAATGGATGTTTCAGTTGTTCCCAGCCCTAATATGAATGTTACCTCAAAATCCAAAACTTTCAAATTTGTCAGAAATCACTTGAAATCTGAATATTGACTGCTAAACCCATGAGTTAACCACAAAAGTGACCTGGATTAATGTCATCTTTGATCCTTTAACAATATTGTCGGAGCCTTGAGCACAGCAAATTGGTGACATTTCTAAAGAGTTGTTGGTATCTGAGTCTCGACAAGAGTCCTTCAGGCTTTTTAAAATTGGAAAGACATCTTCCAGGTTAGCTTTAAACGAGAGAATCACTTTACTACTAACCTCATACCACTGTTAATGATGTGAGCTCTGTGTATCAACAGAGACATTTTGCTTGCGTTTTATTGCTGGTATTTTTATAAGGTATTTGTCTAGCTATCTGTGGGAATCCTTTAGCACAGAGCTCTTTCTGCATGTCTGTTTTTAGATAGTCTCATGAAATCAGTCTTTTGGTGCTTTCTTGGTATGTGTAGACTAATAAAATCCAGCATATTCATCTTTTCTGCTCACTTTTTCCAAGCCTGTCTTTCTCAATGGCCTTCAGTGAGTACAAACGTCTGGCACTGGAGGTTTATCTGAGGCTTTTCTAATACTCTGCTGTAGCTGACTGCCGTCATTCCACAATATTTATTACCTGAATGTAAGGCTTAGCAGCTGTGAGAGGAAGGGAAAGCCACACAATAACAACAATATGTGTGAGACTTAGCACATTCCCACCAAGTGCAAACTTCCACTTTGGAAGAAGGATGATGATTCTTCATAAAAGCAAGTCTGGGATAGGTTTCCCAGTATGAACCTCCTGTGATAATCTGGGAAGCCTCACTCGGCAGTGCTCAGTAACTGGGGGGTGTGCAGGCATGCCAGGTTCAAACTCCCTTTGGGTTCCGGGGCTTGATTTTCTCTGCTCTCTGTGCCCTCCCAAGAAGTGTGAAAAGAAGGGAATGTCTGCACCTAGCACAGGGTAACAAAAGCATCACTAAACATTGGGGATTTGTCTGGGTGGGGCAACCAAAGTGTTGGAAGCTGCCTGAGGTTTAGCTAAGGGTGCCAGGTTTGCGTTATGCTCTTCATTGCCCCTCACGTGAAAAGTTTGAGAAGCTGATTTTTCAATTAGGGCTTTTCTCAGAAGTATTTTTAGGAAAGGCAAGAAAAGGTGAAAATCTTTCCAAGAGAAGCAGGTAGGTGAGAGAGGAAGAGACGGGAATTCCCTCATAATAGAACTTTCTTTTTTTTTTTTTTTCCCCCACAGGGATCTCCTACGTACACAGAGGAACATGCTTCAGAACAGAGGACTAGACACGCAGGGAGGGATTTTAATCCTCTGAAGGTAGGAAAATGTGTTTGAGGTCTGTATTATTTGTCTCGGTTGTTATATTTCATGTCCCAGCCAAGCTGTGTTTGTTTTGGAGCCGGCCCACTGGCTGTGTGCGTGTCACACGCCTCTGCCCTGTGGCTCTGAGCATGGGCAGGGCAGGAGCCCTCTGAGAGCACAGAGCTGAATAGTTTGGATGGTTTGGTGAGCTGAATCATCTTGCCCAGGGCTCAGACAGGCAAGGTGAAAGGAAAGCAGTCGGAATAGTTGACGGGACCAACATAACCTCTGTGGGTGACACTGAGCTGTTAAGGTGACTCAGGTACACCATGACACCCTTAGAGACAAGTGCAGGGGTGACAACAGAGGGAAAAGGCTCAGACACCAAAAATGCAGTTTCTGATCCAGACCAAGAGACTGTGTGGGTCTCAGCTGCTGAGAAGAAAATAACTCTACTGTGGCTGAAACCAGGACAATATCCTTCTGCCCCCGTGGCCTGGCTCAGCGTTTGGGGCTTTGGGCCTTCTATGGAGTAAATGACTTCTGCTGCCTATGGAGACTGTGGCAACTTGGTGTAGATGGGAATTCGCCCTGGGAAGTTGGCACCTATCAGCCAGGCATCACTTTCGTTGGCATCTCTGTCTTCTGACCTTCCATAAATGGGCCAGTCATCAGCTCAGCTGAAGGCAAGTAGAAGACTTCAGTAGGATTGAGCTAAATCTCCTAACTAGTAACTTGCAGGAAATAGAAATTGTTAGGCCAGCTTTGCCATCAGATTGTTTGTGGAGTAGCTGTGTGTTCTTCTCCTCAAAGGCTACTGACACAGCAGAGAAGTTACTGTAACTAACAGTTTTTAGAAGATATATATTTAATAATGCCAGTGTTTTGAAATTCTTTTCTTTCAGTGTGTGAGTGTACCTTGTTTCAAAGGAACTTTATAAGAATTGGCTCATCAGATTCTTACTCATCAGCTATTGCCTTCAAAGAAAGGGTTTCTTTTTTTTAAGCAAATATGGCCATTAACTAATGCTTTTACTTTCTTTGATCTTTGCCAGCAAAATTTTTTTCTTGAATTTCTTTTGTAGTCTTTCTCCCATGTACAGTTTGTGGCACGCGCACTTATTTGTTCTTCGATTGGGTTCCAATTAATTATCAGAGCCAGTTATAAAAATTTCCATCCAATATTATAAAGAAGCAATTTTTTTTTTAGAGTTGTAAAATCAGCCTCACGCTGTTTCCTTTCATGTGGTTTGACTTTAACATACACTGCCCCGAAGGTAAGAGATGAGGAGATGAACTGCTCCTGAGTTCTGATGGGCACTTGCAGTCAAGTCGGATGTTAGCACAAAGCAGGAAGCACTTTGTCAATAATAAATCAGGTGTCCCGAGGAGGAAAAGGTTGACGGAGGCTTCAGTGGTGTTTTGTCTCTTTATCAGTACCTGCACAATAGGATTAATGTCTGATGTGATGTTTTCTGGGGTGAGTTGAGTGTAAAAGCTTGCAGCTGGATGGAAGCATCAGGATGTGCTCAGCAGCCAGATGGGGTTGGTGGTGGAACACCCACACATTCCCCTGGCACAGCCATGGCCAGGGGTGGAGAATGTGAACTCCTATAACCTCCCTGCACACGAGGAAACACAATTTCACTTGAAAATATGTCCAAGATTTCCAAGTCTTCAGTAAAATATCTTGTTTGCTGACGACAGCTTAGTGCTTTCCCTGTGTAAGGATTATTTGACTTTGTTTATTTGCATGCTGTATTATCAGAATTAAACCTCCCTGTCTGTGTGAGGAACAAGTAGTCTCAGGTCAGTCCTCTGCACTGGACATGGGTCATGGCAACTGGATCCAGCCCTTCCCTTCACAAACCTGCACCGTGTCACCCTTCCTGCTCTGCTATTTACATTCGTACAGTGGCTGGGGTATTTCAGAAGCCTCTTCCATTTCTCTTGCTCTGACCAGAGCAGGAGCTGCCAGCACTTCATTTTTACTGTCCTGCTACCAGTGGAGCTGCACAGGTGACCATGGTGGTGAGGTGGCCATGAAAACAGTCTAAAGCAAACACCACGCAGAGACCCCCGAGCATCCAGTGGAAAGCTGGGGTGCTGCTGTTAATGATATCCTCCTGATGTGATAAACAGGATTTAGTCTAGAATTAGACACATTTAGTGCTGAGGGTATTTTTTTAAACAAGCAAAATTACCTGTGTCTCAGTGCTAGTGCTGTAGCACTATTTAGATCCTGATTTGTCCTGCTGAGGAGGCATCACGTTTTTGAAGAGCAGAAAAAGGGTGGCAGACTGGTCACGTCACCTGGAGCTGCTGTAGCAGAGTCTTACATGGCATCTTCATTAGAACCCTGGTGGTATTAATTACCCAGAAAACCCATTTGTGGGCAGTGACAGCTCAGTGAGGAAGCATGCTGAATTGAGATGAAAATTATAACACTTGCAGAGAAAATGGCTTCTGTGAGCTTGCTGCCCAGAAGAGCAGAACTGCTGACTCGAAACCCCAGAGCCTGCAGAGGTTATGGGGTGGGAGTGTGCTGATTACCTGCCATAAGGCCCTCGACTCAGCTGTGCACGCCATCACCTGCCGTAATTTTGCCTGACTAATGATTATAGGTTTCGGCTTTAGCTCTGCCATCTGCTCTGTGTGCAGATGGACACCTGCGCTGGCTGCTGCCAGAGGAGGACCCACGCTCAGGGGTAATTTTTGTTTCTTGAAATGCCTCACAAATTCTGCCCTTCTGTTTTGGTAGAAATATCTCTCAACACATCTCAGATTTATCCAGTGACTGTGATAGCTCAAGACAGTGGTTAACCAAGACCACTGAAAACAGCGTTGCTGTTTCCAGAAGCTACGTAACATTAATGTTTCCATAAACACCGCACAGCATTTCCACACAGTTTAGAAGCTGCTGTTGAATTATGGGGAGTGAAATTGTAACACAGGCTTATGTAGGTCATTAGCTATCAGGGCTTCCAGACTTCCCTTGTCTGGGTGAGATAGTATCTTGGCTTGAACTGTAGTTATTGTCCCTCTGGGCAAAAAGACCTTGGGAGGTGAGGTTGGCTGAAGCTGCAAGGAACTTTCCTTTGCATTTCTCATTAGGAGGTGGTGGATGGAAAATGTAAGCAGTGGGATAAAGGATTGCAGGATGATGCTGACCCTGAGCCACAGACTGAAGAGTCAGTGAGTGCAGATTTGGGAAAGGACAGTGATGTTTGTGTGGGAGATTGAATGAACGAAGGTGACGGGGTGTTTCACAGAAAATGATTCAGAGCTGGGTGGGACCCACGGTCAGGAATGATGTTTGGAGCTGCAGGAGTCAGGGACACAAGTCTGTGATGTCATGTCTGGAAGGTGGTGCTCAAATCTGTAGAAGCATCAAAATGTGAGGCGGTGAGCTGGGACTCGAGTGCAAGTGCCAGCCTTACCCACACAGATAAAGGTTTTCTTCCTGAAAGTAATGCAACAACCCAGATCTTTCTACTTTGCTCCTGTAAATTAAGGTGTTTTCTGGTAAAAAAGACAAAGTCTTTTCTGGTAAGACAAGGTTGTGTCTGAGCAGGCCATGGAAAGACCGTAACTTCATTGCCTCAGGTGATGTACTGGCATTCCCAGATTAAACCCACAGTTTTGCAGCACAGTTGCATTTTAGATCCCATCCAACTTGCAGTGAATCCTGATTATCACCATATTAGTTACAGCACTTGTGTCAGGCTGAGCTCAGCAGCATCACCCCTGTCTGCTGTAGGTCTATGCTGAAGTGTTTTGTGGAGTCAGGGCCTTTGCACCTTTATTTTTAGGCCAAGCATCTCATTTTAGGTGTTTTACCACTTAGGTGTATTTAAGTGTCTTACCCTTACTGTCCACTTTTATGTTTGCATACCTGCATGGGGTAAGTTTGATACTCAGTAAAATGGATACCACCTGTAAGTCAAATTTAACTGCAGTGGAATCAAATAGCAAAATAAACTTTTATATCCGGACGAGGTAAGACTGTGTGCAGCATCTTACCCCCAAGTAGTGGGAGTGGATTAAGCCATCAATTTTTGCCTTGAATTAACTGGAAGAACCTGTAGGAGCTAGAGAGGCCTTGCTGTGCAGGACATGCTCTGTCTCTAGACTCTGTTTCAGCTACGACCACTTAGATTTGAAAGTTTTCTCCTTGTCAAGGGCAGGATATTTCAATTTCTTCTCTGCACAGAGCTCCCTGCAGTCAGTGCTGCCCTGTGCAGGTGTCAATGCTGACATTAGGCTGTGAGGTTTCCTTCGTTGCCTTGTCTTCCTGATGCAACCATTAAATTAACAGCTTCCTCCAAGGGAGCTGGAGGTTAACAGGATGTCAATTCATAGAACACATTTTCTTAATGTCAGCACAGAGCCTTTGTTGACCCTGTTAGTCAGTGCCAAAACCAAAAGGTGTTTCTGCTCACGGGGGATCCCATCCCCAAACTGGTGTAACTGGTCAACACCCTTCCACTGATTCCTGTGGCTTTTGGGGTCAGCCTTGAGCATGGAACAGTTTGACCCTCCCTGACTAATGCAGAAATCACGTTTGGAAAAGCTCTGCGTAGAGCTGTTTCCATGTTGGGTGGTTTTGCCTCGTGTTTATAGTTATTGAGCAGTTTAATACTGGCAATTATTAAATAGGGTCACCTGGAAAGGCATAAGCACTCCAGCTCTTGCCAACAAACCACTTGAGTACCTGCTTAGAGATAAGCACACACATTAAGGTAAATGAGGTTGCTTCCGGGCCTGGAGTTGAGCAGATGTTTACAGTTCCTGGATTAGGTGAAACTCCTTGCTTGAAATCATCATCTTTTACCCTTAATGAGTGGAAATTCATTTCTGGTATGAAAATTGAATTTCATTAACAAAATGTAGAACTCTCCCCGTGCTGAACTAGACGGAATAAGGGAAAGTTAGGTTAAAGCTTCTCCATGCAGATCCTTAGAGCAATGCCATTCATCGGGAAGGGATGATGTGTGCATAGTGAGAAGTTATTGCATGTGCCCTTCAAAATACCTTTGCTGGAGCTTAAAATACCCATGTTTAAAATTACAGGCCTGCTTTGGATGTTGCAAAACAATGTATGGAGAGACAATATCTCGCTCTGAAGCATACCTGATTTTATCCTGCTAGAAATACTGCAGGACTGTGCAGAAGCTGAGATGGAGAGAGCCCTGAGTTAGTGGATGTCCTGAAGAGGAAGATAAATGGTAAGAAACACTCTGAATCCTACTTCTCCCTTGAAGCACCATTGCTGTGCTGAAGTATGTCAGCATCAAAACAGAGGAGAGATCTTTTCAGAGAAGTCCAGCCCAAACTGAGAATTCCCATTAGCCTCAATGGGAAACTGTAATCCTGGCCCTTCTCTTGGTGACTGTTTGGCTTCATAGGGTGGAGTGTCCCCAACTGAGGCATGGGCAGTGTGTGCTGGCAGGTCCCCCACAAGCAAAATTGAAGGGAAAAAAAAAGTGGGAAAACAAATCATTATCAGATCTCGTGTGGGAATTATATTGAACATTAAAGATGGATAACCTGTCTCTTTGGGAGGAAGGCAGAGGAGGGAAGGGAAGGTGGTGAGTTGAGCAGCACTTGTGTTATAGGGATCTGCAGTACCAGGCTTTAAACCAACTCAAAAATCTTGATTTGTGCTGTGCCCACAGTGACAGAGGGCACATGCAGGTGAGGATTTTCAGGGCTAGAGCTGAAGCATTTGGCAAGTGAGTGCATGAAGCTGAAGGTTACCTGTAGGCAGCTGTTGCTCAGCCTGGGGTGTCTATATGGCTATTTAATTGCGTGTTGGTCAGTACTAAATGAGTGAGACTTACACGAATAACCACAGCAACACAAGTGCTGCTGCCTCTGAGATAAAGGACCTTACTTGAGAAACATGCTGGACTAATAATACCCTAGGCCCTGTGCACTTTAAAAAGTCTGTACTTATCTCTGATAGGAAAGAAATGGTCTAGATCTTAAAAATAAACCCAAAAGCATTTGAAGGAAGATTTTTTCCCCCCCCTCCATTTTTCTATTCTTTTCCCAGGTTGCAAAAATAACATCCAATAATGAAATGAAAACAAGCTGAACTGTTACATTCAGTGGAGGAGGGAAGAGGTAGTCACAGACAGCTGGAGCATGTCTGGGCCAGTGTCTCAGTTCCTTTCTTTCTGCTCGTTCAGTGCCCCTCCAAGAATGCAGACAATGCTGGCTACGACTGTTTCATATTTGATTTCCACACTTAAATCTTTTCTCATTAAACGAAACCCCACTGCCAGGCTGGCACACACCCATGCTGCCTCCTTGGGTCCCTCTCAGAGCCTGCTGTCTGGGCAAGGGTCCTGCTCGAATCCCTTCAGTGAGGATCAGGTATGCCAAGAGCACTTTGCTGCTTTTTGTGCTGCTTGTGGCATTGCAACAAAAGCTTTTGGAGTCTTCTTGCAGCTGCATCCTTGGACTGGCCTCGTAAATCTTGGTCTGAGGGCAGACAGAGTGCTGCAGGGAAGGGATGAGGGTTTGGAACTGCCTCAGGAGTGGTGGATCAATGGAGCACTCGGCTGGAGTCAGCCTCTGGGAAAGGTACTGGGAGAAAACACCTGGGCAGGCAGGGCCTGATTCTGCAAAAGGCTGGTCCCCTGCCCTGCTCAGAGAGAGGGGGCAGCTGATGATATTTTGGGTCTTGGTGAGGTCCCAGGGATGCTCTGCTGGGACAGGACCATCGGGTCCAGCGGTTCCAGAGCTTTGCTGAATGGAGGCAGGAGAAATGCTGTGTGTTGGGAGCAAAGCAGGGACTGAGTAACAAGGGATCACTTCATATCTCCTGTAAAATACCAAGGAGGGCATGAAAATTATGAATCTGCTTAATAAGCCTAGGGGATAATGAAATGCAACAGCTGTCCAGTCCTTTAGGCTGCAGACCCTTCTGGCCTTTCTCCCCCACGAGCTGGTGCTGTGGTCCAGTTCCTGCCCCTGCAGCCCTTGTGCAGTGTGGTTTATCAGCATCCTCACTGTGACAGTGATGCCACAGCAGGCAGAGTCTGCCCAAAGCACTCTGCAGCACGAGAGGAGGGAGAGGAGAGAGGATGTGGCTGTGGTACCATGGGGTGTGATGCTGGAGCAGGAGAAAGCACTGGCAGTGTTTTGATTCTTCAGGTGTCCCAGAGGAGTCCATGGCTGGGCTGTTGTCATGGAAACACCGTTATTTTGGGGGTTTCCAGACTTGGCTCCAAACAAAGGTTAAAGGGAAGAAAAACCCCAAGGGGTGGCACGCACAGAAGGTGAGATTTCCCTCAGCACAGCAGAATTTGTGGATGTCTGAACCAGTAGCAAGTCCTGCAAGGTGTATGGGCTGGAGGAATGTCAGGGCTGGAAATCAATGCCGTGCCTCATGCAAGCGCTGCTCGGGGCGTGGTGCTGGGCTCTGGCTCTGCTCTGGGTCACGCAGAGATCCATTCCTCCTCCTGCCCTCACCTCTCGTCCTCCTGCACCTCAGGTGCTCCTGCCTCAGGCTCTGCCCGGAGCAGAGGTACCGCGTGCTGAACGGTGGTTGTTTTTCACACCTCTCCTGCTGTTGATGTCTGTGTTGAGATCAGACCTGTGTTTATCTCAGGGCTGGGTCTGTGCAGGTTTTGATGGCTCTGTGTTACTGGCAGAGAAATGTTGACAGTCACAAGGAAGAGCAGAAGGGCAAATCTTCAGGTTCTGCTTTCTGCAATGTTAAAAGGTGACTGTATAATTTCCAAAAAATTTTGCCAAGCCTTTAAATTCAGAGGCCCAGGCTATGCATGCAGAAGGTGTAATGGGTCTGAAGGGCCAAATTGAAGCTTCATAAGATGATCTAATGGAATGAACCGCATGGCTTCAGGAGTGCTTCTGATCCCAATGTGAGTGCATTCAGGACCTGCCTGTCCGTGCCCAGCCATGCCACTCTCCTGGCAATCCCCCTTCCCAGTCATGACTGGTTCTTATCTTTAAATGTCCAAACTGGAGCAGCTTCACTAAAGTTCTCACAAACCCCAAAGCTGCACAGGACACAGCCAAACTCAAACGAGGGGCTGGTGCCTGCAGGGTGAGGGGGTACCACTCATAACATGATGGGTGTTTGCAGAGGTTTGGGAAGTCAGTGCAGGGAAAGGGAACAGGACTGTAACTCAGGTGGCTGATCCCAGCCAGGGAGCAGTGGCAGGATGGGCCAAGGAGCAGGGAAGTAACAGCATGAGCAAATTGCACTGAGGCTGCCATGATGCTCCAGGATGTTAAAGGCGAAATTGGCTTCCCACTGAAATAGAGACAAAAGCATTTTATCACTTTTATGACCTGCTGAGTGATTATTTATTTAAAAGAAAACAAAAAAACTTTAAAGAGTATTTTTGTATTTCTTCATTTCCAACTTGGATAAACCCTCTTTTAAAAATATATTTAATCTCCTTTATTCTGTGTCCAAAAAAAAGGATGTGATGGTAAGGAAAATTAGTAGTTTGAATGTCATGAACTTATTAAAGAAAAATGGAGATTTTTTTCCTTTTGCAGGGAAGACCAAGTCACTGAAACCATATTTTACTAAGAATACCAGAAGAATAAGCTGGAACAGGTATACAGTTTGTCATATAGCATGTAAGTACAATGGGTGGCCTTTAAAATTTAAATTGCATAGTTCAGTAACTAAAAAATTCCTTGTCATAAAACAGAAGATGTGGTAGGAAGTGGGAGAATGACTGTGCTGGTGGGATGTTTAATATGCACCCTCGATGAGCCCTGCACAGCACATTTGACCCACAATATTAACAAGAAAAGTGGTTTTCTTTTCAAATGCATCATCCAGGTTGACTCTGCTGCTCCTTTCCTGCCTCCTGCATGTGACACCCAGTCAACTCCCGGACTTGTTCCCCTGCCTGATGGCACCACCTACCCCTGCCCTCAGCAGGATTTTGATGTGGCTGAGCTCAGCTCTGGGGGAGGTGGGTGAAAAGCTTTGCTGGGTTCTCAGCTTCCCTGGCTCTTGTGCCTCTTCCTTGTCCCAGCACATCCCTGCCCCAGAGGGGTTTGCTATGGAGCCAGTTCCACCCTCTGCACCAGCTGAGAGGCTTTTCTATGCTGGGGGAAGCCTTAGAAACACTTTTAGGAATAATTTAAATTTTATTTGATCCAGCAGCTCTGCAGGTAGAAAACTAATGCTGTCAGAGCAGGCAATACCCGGCTGCTGTGCTGGAGCCTCTCGGGGAGCAGAAGGGGCTCTTCTCTACCAGGCTGGAATGACTGTTCCGTGTTCCTCCCCATCCAGTGCACAGGGAGGGGTTTAAAAGGGACTGGACTGTGCACAGTAAAGGCAGGACTATGGTCCTGCTGGTGAGCACCCAAGGCCAGCCGGGAGGGCCTTGGAGGAAAGGCTAAAATTCACCTTTTTGTGGGCTCAGACACGACGTCGCGTCCTTGCTGTGCTCCGCATGGTCACAGGGAGTGTCTAGGGCTGGCTGCCAAAAGGCCACTGAAAACACTTCCGTGCACCTCCTGCCTTTGCAATTCCATGCTCCTGAGTGTCCTGACATTGAGGAACCTCTGGGCACTTGGAAAGGCATGGCTGTCCCTAACAGGACACCTTCCACACCACCATGCTGGCACTGACCACCACCACCCACCAACTTTAATTCTCGTGCTGACAAGTGGGGAGCAGGGAGGAAATTCAGGATGCCACAAATGGGACTGGCTGAAGGAAACCCCAGGCAGTGCAGAAGGAAGGTTGTTAAGGTTATTTTAATTTCTGCTTTATGCTGCTTTTATCACTCTGGACAAGGAGTGAGTTTGGGGTAGGTTATTTTTCCTGAGTGCTGCCAAAGGCTCAGCAGCTGCTGTGTTATTCACCAGGTTGCCATCAGGGCAGGGTACGTTTCATCCCTGTCCATATTTTGGAACTAGTTTTTTTTCTGGGGAGAGTATCTGTGACACAAGCACACGTTCATTTAAATACATCAGCAGGGGCTCTGCCTGGTGGGGTGGATTCTTTTTCCCAGCGAAAGCATCCTGGACCCATGTGTGCCTGTGCTCCTGACTTCAGGCTGGTGAAGGGGAAGAAGAGCTGAATTTGTGCTGAAGGCAAGGTCTGTGTCCAAGATCACAGAGAAAAGCACAATCTGGGCTGTGGTTTCTGGTTCAGAGTAGGAGACTACTAACACTGAACATTGAGCAGCGTTGTCCTGTGGTTGTTTTCCATTCTGGCATGTTAAAATGCAGGAAGACCCAGGGGGGGTTTTGTGGCACTTTCCATTTTTGATTTAGGGAATTTGAAAAATACTTGTCTTGAGGCTGAGCCTGAAGTTATGATCTTGGCATGTCCATAAATTCCCGTGGATAAAAGCAGAAACATCTGGATTCATGAGTGGATGTTGGCTAAATCCACCAGAAAAAAAAACCCTTCAGGGGATCCTAGAGGGTTCTAGCCAGGGTAAATAATGCAACAAAACAAGAGTGCTATTAAGAATAATTGTAATACTGAAGCCGAATTATAAGATGAGGGCCAAGCCCTTTTCACAATCTGCTTTTCCAGCAAAGAGGCCTTCAATTTACACTTAACACACATGTGGCTGATGGAACAAAGGAAAAGTTGAAGGAAGATGAAAGAGGTGCAGAGATTATTCAGTCTTGCTGGTTTAGCTCCAGGCACATCATTAAATGAGTAGATGATCAGTTTCCAGTTTGTTTTAAATATTTCTGGCAAGAAATTTTACGTTCTATCCCAAAGTTGGATGTGCTTAAAGCTCTTTTGTTTTTATTTTAAGGGTCTGCTTTTTTTTTTTTTTTTTTTTTTTTTTAATTTCTGGAGGCAAGACTCTGGAAGTGCTCTGCAGGATACACCTGAGTGCTGGGGCTGGAGGGGCAGCCTGGTTGTGTCACTGAGTGGGCCTTGTCCCTGTTCCCAGCTCCATGGGGACCCTATGAGGGAGCAGTTTCTCCTCTTTTCCCGCACCTCTCGGAGGCTGAGCCCTGCCTTGCTGAGCCACATGCTGTACCTGAGCTTCACAGCACCCAGAGTCAAGGGAAGTGGCCAAAACTCTTGAGTCCCACACCCTTGCAGCCTCTTTGGCTGCACCCTGTTGTACCAGCATTCCCTGCCGGGTTTAAAGCTGGTGGAAGGAGAAATGTTTGTACTGCTTTCCTCTTACGTCTCCTTTTCAGGATTAAAACCTGCTGAACAGCACATCCTCTGCCACCCAGCCCCTCCTTTGTGGGTCTCCTCCTTGCAGCAGGTCTCCGAAGCTGCCACGAGCACCAGGCCGTGCGCAAGGTCTTCCTGTGGCAGGGAGAATGACAGCCGTGGCAGACGAATAAATGTAAGCTGCATGTTGCTGAAAATGCCCCTAGAACACAAACCCTTCCCAACCACTACTGCCAGTGCTTCTCATGACCTGGACTTTGCCCATGCAGATCTGCCTTACCCTCACTGACCCTGACATTGTCCTTCCTGATTCCTGGAAAGCCTTGGATCTTTGCCTGCTCTGTCTTCAACCAATGCATCTCGGGGTGAGTTACTTCATTGTAGAATAAAACCCCCATTGGTCAGTCCTTGTCCCATCCTCCTCCTTTGCTGCCCTTTCTTTCCTGTTGTCCACACCACAGCTGAGCTGAGGGAGCTGATCCTCTTGGTTCCACTCCAGTAGGTCCTTCTCCTTCAGGCTTTAGGTTGTCCTCCATGGACATGCTTCCTGGGATGTACTGGCAGTGCTTAAGGCTCCCAGAAGGCTGCTGAATGGTGGGATACACATTTGGGGCCAGGCAATGACTGGGAATACCAGTGATGCACAAATGACGATGTTTAGGCTGCCATATTTCCACAGAGGGAATAATCCTGTTTACACCGTAAGGAGTGGGAGTTCAATCTGCCTTAAAATAGCCTCAATGTATCTAGGAAATCCATAAAAAGGATAGACCAGCGTTTCTTAGGACTTTATTTTCAGCAGCTCTCGTTATTTATTTTGCTGCCAACATCTGTCATTTCCTGCACTGTGTATTTCCCAGCACCCACGGGCTGTGTCTGAACTGAAAGCTGACAGGACCTAACACTAAATACGGAGTGCTGCTTCCCGTTAGCATCTCGGCCATCAAAGTGAAACAGGGAAATGCTTCTGCTCATAGACGTTGCAGAATACTTGTTTCAGATTAGCTGCTATCCCTGCCACAGTGCGTGTTGGCAGCTCTGTCCCTCCACCCAAACGGGAGGCACAGGAAGGTCTGCTGGAAGCGCAGTGCTCTGGGTTGGGCACAAACAGTGTGAGGAGCTGGGGAATGAGGGGTGAAGCAGAGCTAAATTTAGAACCTGAGATAAGAAAATACCTGTAACTTCACAGCGCACTGTGGTTTTATCTCGGCGGCACCAAACGCCCCTCGGTGTTGCACGGCTGTTTGCAGATTGTACCGGCTCAAAGGAGGCTCCTGCAAAAAAAAGGCTTTGATGTCTTCGGTAAACAAATATCAGTGTTAAAAGATCTTCAGTTCTTGTTAGCGTGCTGCAAACAGCTATGGTTGAAGAAAAATAAACATCCCAAGGTTGATGGAAGGGTAGGGAAGCCATAAAGTACTGCAGTCAACTCCTTGGTACGAGGACAGCTGAAATGACAGCGCTAGGAAAAAACCTTTCCTTTGTCCTTTTGGATTTAAAAGAAAAGAATGAACTCTGTCAAGGTTTACCAGTTATGTGGTGGGAATCCATGAGTATAAAACCCCACGGCAAAAATCACTGTACTGAAATCACAAGAATAACATCACATCCCCCGGAAAACCACGGATAGGATTCCCCTGGAGATCTTCCTCCAGCTGTTGGGGTGAGGGGGAGAAGATGCACCCTTCCTTCAACCCCCACATTGACTCTGCTTCCTCAGGGCTTCCCCTGCTGCCACAGGGCCACCAGCCCCTCTGAACTCTGGCAGCTGTGGGGCCTTGTCCCAAAAACCTCACCAGCTTCTACGCTGGGCAAGCAGCCGGGTTCCAGGAGGAGGCACCAGGTGTGTATTGCACTCTCAGTGAGGAGGATGAGGATTTCCCAGCTCTGCACCTACCTGAGTTTTACTCCTTAAAGCTTGTCGTGCCTCTCTCACTGCATCACTTCAAGCATCCCTTTGGAAATGCAAAAACTTGGGCAAAGGACCGAAAAAAAGGCACTGAAAAATTATCACAACTACAACCAGCACAACTTGGGGGATCCTAATTTCCATTTATAGCCTTTTAACAATCCAGATCAGGATAAGAAGGAGAAAGTTTGGGGGTTCTCTGAGAAGGGAAATTAAAAATCAGCAGGTTCTGATAACAATCAATATGCCAATATTTACTGCAAATTTAAATCTTATCAAGAGCCTCCAGGCAGCCTCTTGCTTTAGTTTCACGTAATTCCGAGCATTTCTTTGTTTAAATATAGTTCACAGAAACTGGGAAATAAATAATTCAGACATAGCTGACTTTTTAATGCCTCTGTAGGAACACTAACATCTTTCCTTTGATAACACTTTTGTTCTGTTTACCAAAGGTCCCTTCTAAATGAGTCTGGTGAGAGTCTATCCAAAGAACCACAGGTCATACGAAAAACACAGGGGAAAAGGCAAAATTCCAGGAGAAAAAAAAAAAGCTTATACTCCCAAAGGTAATAAGTATCCCGCTGGCAACTCCATACACGCTCTTCCCTTCCTGGTGAGCCTCTCCCTGCTGGATTTTCAGGGAGGGTTTGTCACTAAGGCCGAGGCAGGGATGGCTCATAATAAACAGCAGCTCCTTAGAGACCGTAGCCATGGTGTGCGGGAGCTGTTTACCTGGCACCACACGCACCCATTCTGTTTGTCTTCAGATGTTCCTACAGAAACAGAAGGTTTTACACTCTGGTAAATAAGGCTCTTTCACACCCAGGAATGCTTGGGGTTTTTTGTTGTTTTGGTGTTTGCTTTTTTTTTTTTTCCCCCCAAATGTGCTGCTCTTCCCTTTCAGCTGCAGAAAGCCCAGTCTGTGATTTCTGAATTACTCCTTCACCTGCCTCCCCAAGAGGACAGACTGCTTCCCAGCGCACAGAGAGACAGGACTTGCTGACTTGTTTCCACAGATCTGCCCATCACAGCCAGCACGAATCCAGCCTCGGCAGGACAGGGATGTGTCCTCCTGCCCGGGACCAACCTCCCGGACAGTTCTTGTTGGTGCAACGTGTGTGTAACAAGTTGATTTAGAGGAAATTGGCTCTAGCTGGTAGCTCAAAATCAAGCGAATCATACACCTACTGCTGTTGCTGCCTTTGATTGACCTAAATATGAAAGATAAGGGCTCTGAGACCTTTGAGAGGTGCTTTGTAGGTTGGAGGTCGCTCTGAGGCTCTGTCCCTGGGGACAGTGAGGAAAGGCCTTTGATTTTAGAGGGATTAGAGCAGGGCACCTCCCATTGCTGCAGCGCTGTTTCTCCCTACCTGCCACGGCAAATATTGTGACTGCATGAGCCAAAGTAATTGTGTACTTTATCATCTGCAATCCTGTCCTCAAACTCATTTCAGACCCGTCAGCTGCAGCTGGGTGCTGCCATCAGCCAGGGTGACACTGGGCACAACCCCGTGCCCCAGGGATATCCTGTTTCTCCTAAACTGGAATGGGATGACTGTGCTTCAGGGCAAGCCTGGGTGCACTGTGGTGGCACCTCGGGCTGCTGAGATGACAATGTCCCTGACACTGTCCCCACTGCGGGCTGGGGAAGGCAGGGTGGCAAATTTAGTAGGAATTTTGTAATTAAACTCACACCTCTGAAGATCCTCTAATACCAAATTGACCCCGTCAGGAGGAACACAGCACTGAGCTGATTTATGGCGTGGTGCAGCAGGGCTGTGCGGAGCGTGTTTGTTCAAATAACACCAGCCCCCTTTACCAAGCACTGTTTTATTTCTAGCTAAATTAAAACACAATTAGTAGGGCTTGCCATTTTCTTAAATAAGCCTGATCTTCAACGAAATTATTATTAATGTCTGTTCAGTGTGCGAGTCAGTAAAGTGACACGTGGAAAATTGTACATTCTTGACTCAGCAATGCAGCTTGGAGGATGACTTCATGCCCATGAATGAGAGGATCAGCGTGCCAGATGCGCCTGGTGCCTGACCCCTTTAGAGGCTCTGAAAGATCACACACCACTTAAAAATGTCATTTCATGCGTGCGGGAGGAAGAAAGAGACTCTGATCGCTTCATGTTGCTGAGCTGCCCGTTTAATTTCGTTAGGGTGGTGTGAATGTCTTAATAACGTGAAGCAGAGCTCTGATCTCTGGTCTGGCTGCGTGTTTCCAGTAGACACCCTGATGCCTTTCTCAGGGCCACAGTGGGTAACAATCCATATTTTCTTGCTATTAATTAGAAGCTGTATTTCATTCTGATTTTAAACGAGCCTTGCAGCGTAGCTGACAAGCTTGAGGTCCTCATTTCCCATCAGGCATTGAATTCTGCTGAATTGTTTTTTCTTGAGGCAAAAGCAGCAAACATGAGTATAGAGTTAATACCTTTTAAAATTGTGATTGTATTTCTAAGCCACAAAAATCAGGCGGCAGTCAGACTTTCCTGCTCTTGGCCGCATTCTCTGTGATAGACTTGAATGTCCTTTCTTTTTCCTTGCCTAACTGCTCGCTCCCAAAATCCTGCTGAAAAGAATCCAGAGAGTGATCCAGGTCTCCATAATGATCACGTTCCCATAGCAAATTATATAACAGAATTTTGTACACTTGTATTTTTTCCTCTCCTCCAGTGCATTCCACGCACCTACACAGTCATGCTAATTAGCTCATGTAATAAACTTAAATGTGGCAAAAAATCTGTTCACAGGGGGTTGCAAGACAGCTGGACTTGAAAAGCAGCCAGTCATTAATTTTGTTTTGTTTGAGAAAACCTAAAGGACGTTATCTTACTGAAGATGAAGCAAACTTCATGTAGTAGGAGCTGTAATCTAAGTCGAAAAATTCTTTAATTTAAATAGTCCACAGCGAGCCCTGATATAAAGGTTTGTTTATATGAAAAAACTCAAACCTGTGAGAGTTTAACAAAGTTATTAAAAATTAAACTTAAAAAAACCAAACTAACGTCAAGTTAAACTTGATTAGTTTAGTCAAATTTAAGTAATCAAAACTAAATTATTGCCAAATCCATAACGTATACCTATAGAAGAGCTAAGTAGCAAGAGCTTAACTTTGAGCCTCAAGTGTCTTGTAAATAGAAACAGCCATCTGCATGAGATATGGGGAGAGATTCAATATGCACCTCAATAATTTTTTTTAATAGATAGTCCTAAACTGTGCATAATACAGCATTGTTGGGAAATACAGGAGGGTGAAAACAGGACCTGCTCTGACACTACTTAGAGTGGCAGCCTTACACTTGCACACTCATTTCAAGGGAAAGGAATAACTTTGCTCTGCCAGTTTGACAGCAGTGTTTACTGGCAAAGGGGTCAGCTCCCAGGTAGGAACCGCGTTCTTAATTTCAGTTCAGATGCTAAAAGTTTTGGCCACTGTTGCACTGAATCACATTTAAATCTGTAGTTTTACTGAGTTGGTGCTTAAACAGAAGCCCAGTGATTCTCCTGATGAGCCAGGCAAACTGGGAGCATGCCCAGGCTACTGCACTTCTGCAGAGCTAACGCAGGCCGTGACATGGAGCTGGCACAGCAGGGAACACAGGGGAGAAGGAGCTGAGGCTGGGCAATGGTGTCATGGTCCAGGAAAAACTTAATTTCTTCAAAATACCATTAACAAAGCATGTGATAACTTCCAGCTATATTCCTGATCAACACTAGATGTTGCTGTGCTGCTACTCATATAAACTATACATTAGCAAGGTTTTTAAATGGTATTTACTGCAATTTCCTCTTTCCTGTTTCTGTTAGTCACTATATCCTGACACTGTATGCTGGGGAAGCTGCTACTTTAATTTACTTTTCCTTCAAAGTTTCAACTTTGTATAATATCAAGTTTATCATTCCCCCTCGAACGTACATGTAAAACTTTACAAGAAAAAGAGACTCTTCAAGTGATAACATGAAGCAACTCCTATATGAATGTCAAATATTTACTTAAACTCTGCTTCTGGATTTTTTGCAATCCAAGGGGAATGACATCGTTAACTGGATGATTCCGGGAACAGACTGACAGCTGCAAGGCCACAGAGGGAAGTTTGTTTATAAGGGGACAAAAAAATACAAAAAATAATTTAAAAAAATGTTTAGTCCTGCTGGGTTTCAGGATTTCTACTCCCACGTGTTTGAGTGGGAGAAAGGACAAATCTTAGGACGTTGATTTCCCCATGGCAACAGAAAACGGAAATTACTTTAACCCCATCTAGTGACAGATGACTCATTGCTCAGCCTGCTGCTATTTTCCAAGTACTAAAACAATACAGCTGCAAAGAAAAGGCCAGCCTGTATTATCTCATAGGCTGAGCACCAGGCTCGTGGGAGAGGGCAGTTCTCTGGCTGCCTTTCTGTCAAAGAAAGGCAGAGCTGGAGCCTTTTGGTTGTTCTTTTATTGTGTAAGGCAAACGTGCCCGATGTGCTCTCCATCCCTGCGCTGCTGGAGGGCAAACCCGGGGTGTCCCCACGATGGAGGTGGTGCAGCGTGGGATGAGGTGCTGGTGGGTGTCCTTTGCTTGGTCCTGCTCGCTCTGGATATAGTGGAATGGTTTGGGTTGAAAGGCACCCTAAAAACTATCTCCTTCCAACCACAGGCACCTTCCACTATCCCAGGCTGCTCCAAGCTCCATCCAACCTGTCCTTGGACACTTCCAGGGATGGGGCAGCCGCAGATCCTCTGGGCACCCTGTGCCAGGGCCTCACCACCCTCACTAACAACCTTTTCTAATATATAGTCTAAATCTTCCTTCTTTTGGTTTAAAACTCTTCCCCCTTGTCCCATCTTGCACCCAGGGATCTGACAGGAGATTGTCATGCCTTCAGTTTAAATACAGGAATGACTCATTCCCAAATGCAGCCTGGTGAGGGGACAGCAGGGATGAGCAGGGTTTCCAGGCTCCTACAAAAGGTATCTGATGGCAGAAGTGCACTCTGTATTGCTGGGGAAGTCATAACAAATTCCCCTAGGAAATGCTCTAAAAGGAATATTCATCTTTGAAAGCTTATTATGGGTGAAAGGTTGGAACCCTCTCTTCAAATGCTGGTTTTCCCAAATCATAGTAAGGATTCAGTAGGGCCCAGAAGCAAGGCTGGCAAGACTTACTGAGCCTAAGGTACGTTTTGTGCATAAGATACCGCACCACTGAACGGGGAAGGTATTAAAGCTCCCCCTGAGATGATATACTGAATAACCGGTCAGTTAACATCACTTCATTCACCACAAACCGGGATCAGACGTCACAATATTAGGAAATCCAGGATCCCAGGAAAACTGCGTGGTGGGATGGTGTCATGGGATAAGTGAATCACTTTCCTTCTGGGGAAGACAGGCTGAACTGCTGGTACAATATGTGAGTCCTTACTCAATCTTGTCATTTGTATGCTGGTATGATTACCTTTCTCTTTCTAATAGCAGAAAATCAGCTCCACAAGGTGCTGTTCGGACAGCATAACCAACAAAAAGAATAGCTCCATTACCGGGTTGTTCTGGAAACCAGACTCTGCCTCAGCGGCACAAAGATTACATTCCTGCAGGAATCAACACATACCCACGTGAACTGCTGGCTAAACTCAGACCTTGAATGAGGGCTCCAGCAGCATGCTGCTATCAGTCTGTTATCTGGGAACACCCCGGGGTTGGCTACAGCTGTCCCAAAGCCGTCGTGTCAAAGGCAGCTGGACCAGGCTGCTCAGGCCAGCGCCGATTTCTGGAGAATGAACCACGCGTGTTCTGTCGGGAGGTGCTGCTGGGCTGTGAGGTGTTCTCTTGTTCTGACCCTTTCCTTACAGGTCTGCTCAGTGCTCTCCCACAACACAAAATGTCCCCTCCCAAAACTGCAAGAGTCCTGTGGAACTGCCAGCTGCGGGGAAGGAGACCCAGAGGTCACCACTGCTTATTCTTGAAACAGCACTTGACTGTTCCTGTCTAAACTTACAGCAGCCTAGTGGATCCAGAGAAAGATGTGGGAAATCAGATTAAATTCCATATTTTGAGACTCCATCCATCAGCATTCTGGTTTAGAAGCCCATGAGTTATGGCACTGAACAAGAAGACTGTTCCTTTTAGAGAAGAAGCTATTGCCAAAATGTCCATGTAGAAAATGGGAATAACACTTCTAATACAGGTTTTTCTGCTTTGGTGTTCTCTCCACTTCTTTACCTAGAAAATGGCTATATTACCTGGAAAAAAAATTTTTTTGTATCTTGCTGCTTGAGGGGGAAAGAGCTAATTAAATTTGTAAAAGTGGGAAATAATGTTAAGAGGTCTTTGTAGGCCTGTGGTTCTGATTGCTGGTGTCAGCTTTACTGCCAATATGTGCAGATGGTAATGAACGAGCTACCATCAAGCTTCCTTTATTGTCCTAGGGCCTCACTCAGCTCATAAAGGTCCTCACTGGTTATTATTTCCAGTTATTTAGTGTTCAGTTGGTGAGTGCGGTTACTCCCATTGATGCTGCACCCCAAACCACCAGAGCAGGGTAAGTAATGGCAGTTTTTCAACCGAGCCCTCCAACCCAGCTCAGAGAGGCTGCAGAGGACGCGCTGCAGCGGCCACACGTGAGCCAACGTCAGCACTGAAACCAAGCCCTCCCCAGCTGAGTTGCTTGTACATAAATACGACTTTCTAGCAACAGCCTGGGCCCCTGGGACGTGTAGAACTCTGAGCCAATGCCAGGCACAGCCCCCAGGGTGACAGTGTGCAGGGCTGGTGGCTGTGCAAGTGGGCTTGAGCGGGGTGATGGAAGGTGGTGGCTCTCCCAGTGGGCTCCAGGACTTTTGGATAATGCATTTAGGCTTTCCACAGAACATGCCATGCAGAATTTTGCATAGCCAGAGGACAGCATTTCTTCTCACAAACAAGGACATAATAGTCTTTTCCAGAGTAAGAACATAAATTGCTTTCTCTGTAACAGCATTTGAAGCCGTGGGGGAGCGCGGTGTTCGCTCTCTGATTTGCCAGCCTGACGCCTGTGCTGGGTTCAGCTCTTCAGCCGTCCATAGAAACACTTCCTCTGCCTCTTTCAGCCTGCAAACACTGCGGTGGCTTCTGGAAACCACAAACAACCGCTGTGCACTTTCTGTCTGTAATTCTTCGTTCGTACCAACGGGTTCTTCTTCCAGCTGTATCCCTATTTCTATGTCCTGCTCTGCCTTGATCCTCATCCCCAGGCAAAAGCAGCAGGAGGAGCAGCTCTTCTCCTCTGCCAGGCTGGTGCAGATTGGGGTCCAAACTTTCCCCTCTCCATTTTGCAAACCTACTTTCAGCAACTCTGGCAGAATATTGTCATGCGTGTTAAGCCATGAGGGCTCAGCTGTGCCTGGCTCTCTGGCCAGCCAATGCTGTCTCCTCTAGCAGCCTTCAAACCTCCCATGGAACCCCAAGGCTAGTTTCCCTATGACTAGGGACTCCAAGAAACACCACCCTTTTCCAATTCTCATCCTGGCAGAAAGAGTTTCTTTCTTGGTGTCTGATTCTCCTGAACATGTTCAAGTTTTCCTACTGGAGCTTGCTCATTTCCAAGCAGAGTTGCCTATAAAATTTTCCCTCCATTTCCACACATTTTCCCTTGCACTGGAGCTATGGAAACAGCTGCAGGCTGCCAGCTTTCCCGGCTCACCTTTCCAGGAAGGCTGCAAATTCATGTTTCCTGGGACTACAATTCCCAGAAGACAATTTCTCTTCCCTCAAACCAGAACCAAGGCTCTTTGGGTCTGTTGCATCTTTCAAAAGGCTTCCTCCTCTCATGAGTGAGGAAGGGATGAGCCCTCCTGCAGCAAACTGGGAGTGAATGAGGGGAATGTGGTGGGGGGCAAGGCATCCTTCTCAGCGCAGCTCCTGCCCCATCACAGCTCTGTGCACAGTCAGGGGAGCGTATCTGAGGTCAATCCTGAGGGCACCGCTTCCACTTTCATAGAACTACAACATCCCAAGCAAAAATGGTGTTTAAAGGGCTGGCTGGTGTTTTTGGGACTGCGTGAGAATGTTAGAAATGCCCTTCTCAGCTGTGTGTCTCCACTGAAGTAATATTTCAGCATGTCTGTTCTTAAGAGACCACAAAATCCTCCTCTGTAGCCTCTGATCAGACACGCTTGTGGTTTCTGCTGGAACGGTAATGCCAAATGCCCCACTGGTTTCCTCCTCCCAGGGGAACAGTCTTAGGAAAGATTTTTAAAGGAAGGACTGAACTGCATGGCCCTAAGCAATCTCCGTGCCGCTCCATGTGACTGAGTACCATACTTGGTCACTTAACGACTCTTAGTGTTCCTAATTAAAACCAGCCTTTGCCCAGACTATCATTGTGCGAGTGCTGTTTCCATCAGCAAAGTCATTAATAGTGGTACCACCCCACATAACCCTATTTGAATGGGAGGGGTGTAATCTCCTGCAGGAATCCCTGTTTTTTGCAATCAGAAGGCAAAGGTGTTCCTTTTACAACATCCTTCTGAAGTCTGCTTTTCAAGAGCTTGAAAGCTCTCGACTTTGGAGTCCCAAGGAGCCTCCCAAAAATCAGCGGAGTGTGTCGCTGGCAGGTTACAAGGTCCCGGGCTGGTGTTTGCAGTGCAGAAAGGCCAGGCTCTGTTTTTAGCAAGCCAGAGGAGATGCCAGAGCAGCATCGTGTGTCCAGTGCTTTAAAAACAGAGTGGGATTCGGGGTGAAAACAAGAAAAAGTCAGTTCTGGTGTTTCACGGGGACGCTTCTCCCCGTGTGCACAAGGCAGGATGACTCAGCTGCTCATGACAGCAAGTTTGCTGAAACAACTACTGACCTTCAAACAGGGCTATCACTAACATAGATAGCAACGTGAACACGATAAACCTGACCCTCTGTTTCCAGGCGGTTTTTCACTCAGATCTCTCCCAGGGGATCTCAGCATCCCTTTTCATCCTTACTGGAGCTGAAGGAGAGCTTTGCTCTGTGGGTTCCGCCCATCCAAAGAAAAAGGAAATGGAAAACAAAAGCCATTCAGAATAAAGGTAAGACAACCTTCCCAACACTTAGATGGAAGCACTTCTGAAGCATTTATAAGAGATATAAAATAAATAATAAATATAAAGGAAATACAAAAACTAAGTTCAAAAGAAACTGCCATCTTAAGTGATTATGGTAAACTAGAAGCCATTCGTAGCACACAAAAAACAGTACTGCTGCAAGTCAAGTAAAGCACTGAGGTTTTACATGGAACTTCTGCTGTGCAAAAGAGGTGCTTTCAGTGTGAATGTC